>JABANP010000294.1:0-65045 GCA_013115135.1 Perkinsus olseni | reverse complement strand
GACACGAACGACAAAGGAGATGCCCTTCGCTTGCTTTTACCCTAAGATACAAAACACAGCGGCCGATGCCCTCCCCGCTGTGGTCGCAGCCGCCAGGGTCAGGAAGCGGATGCAGACTCTGTCTGGGGACGAATGACCCGAGGCAGGGACGTGCCGGAAGAGGTCGGCTCTTCGGCAGCGGCTTCGGGCTTATTCCTTCACGCCTCCAGATGCTCTCCGACCCAGACAGTTCCGCGAAGATCTACTTCGGCGGGAATCTGCAGCCATGACCGTGTGAGTTTCTCTGCATCTTCCCCTCTGTTCACCGTCACTTCCACACGTTCCCTTCCATTCTTCCGGAAATCTGCACTCCACCAGTGGTCTCGCAGCAGACTCCAAGGCTTTCTGACCAGCTTTCCGCGGCGTCTCAGATATTCTTTCGTCGGAGCTTCGCCGCTCTCATTGAGGAAGGCGCAAGTGGCTGCAGGCATCGAACTCCGAGAGGCGCTGATAGTCTCCCCAGTTCCCACCACACTCCATTTTGTGACACTGCCTCTAGGTCCCTGCGGGCCGGATTTCAACGAGGCGTGGGATGAGCTGGAAGCAATGGATAGCTGAAGCTTACAAGTGCGCATCAGCTCCGCAAGTGCCTTTGACCCGTCTATCTTTTCCTACGCTGCATGAGGGTCGAAGCGCGTCCCCGCGTCCTTTGCGTACGCCGCCTCGGTGCAGAAAATACGGAAAGATATGACAAACATCGCGGCATTCTTGGCCAAATGTAACCCACGATTTCCGCTCTTTCGTGCTCAGTCATGTTGAGAGGGTCGCTTGCACGTGCTTGTGCATGCGGAACTGCGCGGCGACGGTTCTGCACCCATCCGCAGTTAGCGCTACGCATGAGGGTTGTTGCTCCTTCCTTATCGTTAGGATCACGCGGCAGAAATCATTCATCGCTTCGGGCCAGATCTGAACGCAGGCCAGGCGATCGCATAGCCGCAAGCGAGCGCAGCCCGGCGACAACCTCACATGCCGCCGAAACGACGCATTAATTAAAACAATAATGGCTACCATCTATCCATCACGCTCGCACATCGTGAAGTTAGCAGGCAGAGCTAGCAACAAACCTGCAGTATGAATACTACAGTTCGCGACCGCGATGTAGATGCACACTATCTCTCTCGTGAGGACGACCTCGCGACCGCGCTTATCAAGATTCCCACCTTCAGTTGCTGTGAGCGTTTGCAGGATATGGCTCTCACGTTGATGCATCATACGGCGGAGGGGCTCTTCCTTTGAAGGGCAAGCAACAAGAGCGCCGCTTGCAGATCAATCGAGTAGGAGTCCCTCCCCAGGAGCTTTTTCCTCCCACATGGCACACACTCCGTCTGGCTCCGGGCCCGGGCCCTCACATTAGCCGTAGGGAGAGCGACCTCGATGGTAGCCTTCTTAGTACGCGGATCTCGATAAACATGAGCGGCTCCGCCTTTGGCCGCCTACTGGACTGCACTATGGAGTCCTGCGGGTGAAGGTAGAGTTACTCGTGCTGGTTTCCTGGAGTGTACTCAGGCGACGCGGCTTTCGTGGCCAACGGAATTGCCGCGAGTCGAGTTTTCTTTGACCGCTACCTCTGCTATCAGTGAGTCAAGTCCGAGGCCTCGACGAGGACCACTATATTCTGGGTACCTGACCCGGGAATGCGCCAGAATTTATGGCGGGTCCCCTGCAGAGCCACGGCGCTCAGGAGAAGCGGCGAATGACGGCAGCCTTCGCTGCGACCGGCGACTACCTCCCAAGGCGACGGAAACGGTCAGTGCGCCCACTCTCAGCAAATGGTGACGGATTCTTGTTCTTTCTGAAAGTACAGCGGCGACGATGGCATCTTAGGAGCGTCCCATTAGGGCGGCAGCTTTCGGTCCTGCGGTTATGGTGTGTCCTGCAGTACCACTGGCCCTGCAGGGCCTGACGGAAAGGATCGAGGCCAAAGGTGGCAGCAGCGGAGTCCCAGGTGAGGCCAGGTCGCAGACGCTCCCAAAAGGATTCTGGTCATCCTACTCACCGAGGTCGGCGGCCCTGGCGGAAGGTTCCAAAGGCGATGATCAAGGATTCGAAGCGAACGCGAATCCTCAGCAGAGAGTTCCATAAGCCCGGTGGAGTCACTCGACCGTTCGGCTGGCCAATTCTCAGTAGGCCCTCGGCCGTGCAGGACTCAACCGGTTTGCTGCAGACGGCTATTTGCGATGCTTCCCGAGTCAGCTTGAGGGAGGGGCCCTGTGAGGGACGCTCGAGGCTTGAACACGGCAGCTGCGCCGCGCGTCTCGTGGAGTGGTACGTTCCTGTGAGGTGTCACTCCGGTCAGTCGATCACCACCGCCATTTAGTCCATAGTCGGGACGACACTGGCTTCGTCTCGATCGATGAGCTAATGCAGCAGCGATTTGTGGACCGGAACCACACAGCGAAAACTTTGGAATCCGAGACAACATTGTGGCAGCACAGGGCCGTCTCCACATCTCAGGTATACCGCCCGCTGAAGGGCGTTTCGTGGGAACCATCTTGAGGGCATCGAGACTGGTGACGGGATGGGCAACTGGCAACACCGAAGTTTCGCATTCTTCCCGGCCAAGACAGAGCAAAACCGGGCCGTAGTGCTGCTCATCGCATCGTGAAGACAGGAGACTACCCAGTCTCACGAATTTCGTTCTCGGTAGTACGAAAATGGCAGCACGGCACGCGAGGCAGCGAGAGTGGAAGCTGAACAGAAATGTCGATCCAAACAGATTGACTGACTCCTCGCATCCACCGCCAGCGAGAGAGAACTTCTCGGATCATGAGCTGCGACTTTTATCTCACCTATCCCGATGTGAGGTCCAGAGTGGACAAAAGTTGATCATCTACGGTGCCTCTGCGGTGATTCTGCATCGCGGAGACGATCATGGCGGCCTCCAGAGTGCTGTTTGACCTACTAGATGAAGCAGCTCAATCTGTGCTGCTGCTCGGGGATGTTTGTTCATGCAGATTGAGGGACAGGATGGAAGCCATTGTCATGGATGCGCTCGGCGTCGACCCTCGGGTTGAGAGGAGTTCCACTACTACCCGCATCAGGGATGGGCGTGGCGGCATTACGTGCACCATCAGGATCGCCTCAGGTCGATGAGCTGCACTCGTCGCTACTATGGTGTCTGGCAGATACGAAAAATACGGCAGAGCGATGCGCTAGTGGCGGTGGTGGCAGCAGCAGGACGTATGCATTTGAAGGTCGGGTTGAAGGCCAGACCGGGCCCTCAGTCGCTCTGCTCGACTGCTCAGTCCATTGCAGGCTTCATCAATTGAAGTACTGCTATCACCAGCGGGCTCAGACGTCGGGCTCGAGCGCGAGTCCCGAGTCGCGGGCTGTCTCTGTTGCACGGTACTGTCCGACCCGAGCATGCAGCCTGGAGGACATCGGCGAGGATGCACTCTGCAGTTCGTTGCGTAGCGTCACTTCGCGATTGCCTTGCCTAGCGAGACGCGCGCGTAGCAATCCCATGCGGGATTCTCGACAGGTACATGTCGGATCAAACACACTTTACGGTGCGAGAGGCACGCCAGTGACCGGCGTTCGATTTCCGGAAGGCAGAGTAATGCAGAGGTCCCAATGTCTTCAATGGGTTGTGAGGGCGATGGAGCTCCGGTACCGAGAGCACGGTCCACAGTCCGTGAGTCTTGAGGAATCCATTATCCACATGCCGCTGCTGGGGACGGTGTCTTCGAATGCCGAGCTCACTGGACGCAGGATGGGTAACTTCGATCAACGTCACCCGTCTGAAGAGGCCATTGCTGAGGGACAGGTACGGACTCACTCTGTCGGAGAGAGACTCACTAGATGATGCTGCCAGTGAATTCATGCTTCAGAGAGCAGGGCTTTATACCATTCTATTCCATTTGCCAACTTCGGTGCCACAGCGTGCTGCGGCGCACCTACGACCTAGGGACTGCTGTAGGTTCAGTAGACACGCGATCGTATCCACTTCACCGGTCTCGTGTCTTCGTGTAGTTGTCGAGAAGACATAATGTTACACGTTGACGCAGCATACGGTGGAACTGCAGCTGATGCGGGACGCCTTTCGCGGAGGCGCCAAGATTTCAGGCCGTAGGAGATTCGCCCTTCTTAGTCCTCTCATTTCTCTATATCAGTCTACTGGTCGGTTAAAACGCCATTGAGAACCTGCTGAAGCAGTCTGTTTTACTGTCTCCTGGGGAACAGCATACGGCTATAGGGCCCACCAGCCGTGCCGCTTCCTAGTACTCCGTTTCGGGCGACTAACGCGCCTTCAGCGCCTAGGTGGCTATGACCAACTACCAGTACATTTCTTCCCTGCCACTATGAGCCTTGGTACGGTGTTCATTTCCGCGAGTTCATGGCGATTCTCATTTTGCTCTGCAGAGGACACCTTCTTCCTCAGAACGCGGACTCGGTCAACGTGAATGGATCAAGTGGCTCGGTACAGGGTTTCTTCGGCGTTCCTGTGGTGAAAGTAGGTCTCTCCAGACCCTGAGACGCCCCTTCAGTGATACGATTCCGCACTATGGGACCGCATCTCACCGGCGACGTTCGGGGAGTCTAGGGAAGGAGCCTCGTATAGATCGGGATGCGATTGAATGCTCCAACGTCTCTCACTGGTTGAGTCAGGCCCTCGTTCAGGTCGTTAAGTTGTGACTCTCCGTGAAAATCAGGTCATTGCCAGTATACAGTAAGTTCAGAGCCAGAGGTTGTGGACGGTGATGTAGTACTTCGGTATCAAAGCGTGTGTATCGCACGACATAGAGTGCGCGGCCCGATTGCGAGGGATGCTCCAGGCAGATGAAGTTACCAATGTCAGACCATTTCCCACCTCGCCGACACCCCTCGGTGGTGTCGCTCGATTGCATCCTCGAGCGGACGGGGACTGCTCGGCGTGAGTTCTATTTTCATAGGGTCTGCTGCGCTTCCCCATCGCCAATCCCTTCGGCCTCGTTTGTTTCACCGCCATTCCGCCGTCGCTCAACGCAAAGATATTAGGGGAGGTGGGGAGCAGCGGGTTCATGATGTACGTTGCGTGGTTATTCACGGGTTCAATATGACGCACTCATTGTCAGTTACCCTTCTGAACTAATAGACGGTACACCTATTATCAGAGTCGCCTCCGGCAGTGCGTTGACAATCTTCGAGGACGTTGATGTGCTTTTGTCGTGTATCAGGAGGGCCCTGTGTTACACAGGCTGTGTACCAGCTGAAGGAGGCGACATTGACAATTGGTATGCGCCGCGAGACCCAGTTTAAGTTCCAGGCAACTACCTTTATTCAGGTCAGCCAGCCACGGTACGCATGATCTGGCTATCACTTTGCGTAGGTCCGTACTTCAATGTATGCATTGGAGTTTCATCTTTGCGTCAAAGTTTGACAGTCAAACTGCTTCGCGCGAAGTGTTTCCGCAGAAGACGCGGCATGTTGTGTTTCAAGGACACTTCATGGTAGCAATCCTACAGCGGGAGGATTGGCGTGAGCAAAATTACCACGCAGAGGCTTTCAGTGCACAACAAGAAACTTGTGCGCGTCATAGAGCTACATAGAAACCTCTGATCTGCGAGTTTGGGAGGGCAGGAGCCGCTGGCCGCAGAACAGAAGCCCGAAGCAGGAACCCGCGACCTGTGGCCCGGCGGCGACTGCAAAGGTGATGGTTCCCCGTGACCGAGTCGCCCATGGCTCACCAGACACGCGAGGAATAGCTACCTCTCGCTAGACCTCGGTTGAAAGTCGTGGTAGTTCTGAACCAGATCCCAATTGCTATACAGTCAAATCGGATTGATTGAGATTCATTAAATTATTGCGTACGGACAGCAGTAACTTATAGCCTTAAAGATACAGGCGGGACGATCGCGAGTTCCATGAACTTCAGCTGCGAGCCTGCCAGGGCCCTAGCACTGGAGTACAACCATGAAGCTATGGTTCTAATAATGGCAGGAGCGAGCTCGACCATTGGTTGTGATTCTGTCGTTCTTGGATGTTCTTGAGTGTTTACGTATCGGGTATGTGCCAAACTTGGACTTCACGTAGCAAAAGCGCCATCTTGATAACAGCCTTGAGACACCTTTGATCCTGCTAGCAGCATGCGGTTTGCCTAGATCTGTCTAACAGCGTGCCCACGGACGAAAGGCGAGGAGCCTTTCAGTGACAGGGAAGTACACCGTGTACACTCAGTGACAGTGCGGAGTGTAACCAGTGACGATTATTTGCTGTTTCCCATGCCATACTATCGCGGCCACCAGAGCTACGCTATGTCGCTATCGCTATAAAACACGGGTGATAATGAGCTGTGGCTCACGGAGCTCACTGGCTGATAATTTCTCTACGAATCGTGAGAGTCTGATCATCTACGTGAGTCACGAAAGGTTTGAGTTTCCAGCCATGATGGCCGACTACGAGCCCTGTCAACGCTACTCATAGCCGGAAGAGAAGTGGGTGTGCGGGCAAACACGAACATGATGGGGAAAGGCCTAGACTAAATCGGCTCGCTGGCACATCTGTAGCTCGAGGTTCTCAGGCCCATAAGTGAAGGTGAGTGCTTTCCTCTCGAGACGCATGGGGGTGGGCGATTAAGTTCAATATCATCAAAAATCTTAGGATCAAAGCTAATATTATTGTAGCCTCCTTGAGCATATTCTGCCCGGGGGCGTTGACGAGGCCTCCTCCGAATGCGAGATGGTCACGTACAAAGGGCTCGATCTATCGACACGCCATCATTGGTGAGCCAACGTTCAGGCCTGGGATGATTTAAGAAGGTCATATTGAGACGCGACAGGCCACAGAGCTAAGTACTTGTAGGTCGATGCCGCCTCGAGATTTCACCATCACTTGGTGTTGAAGTACGGCCACAACAGTACCAGCGGGAACTGGCTTCCGCATCGAGCACGATGTGTCGTCAACACACTCATTGAGGAGAAATCGACTCGGGGACTGCAACTGAGAAGAGCTATAACGCTCTTGCACATTTTTGGCATTTAACGATGGCTCCTCTGAGGGTCTCGAGTATGCAGCCTCAACGTAGAATGGGGTTTGTTGAGGTCCGCTATCGTCTTGGGGTCGTGGCCGGGGGCATCCACCTCGACCCTGGCGCTTAGCCTGGATTTGGGGGTTGAGGGACAGATTGTAGACACACCACGAGAGTGTCATGGCCCGTGAAAGTATCACTACCAGCGATCAAGAACCTGACGGCAGAGTGGTGTAGTGTGTACCCCGATGCTAAGACTTCTGCTTTTCTGTCAGTGGCGTTTGTAAAGCTGCCGGTGGTCGGCCCGAAACGGACAGAACTGGTGAGTCGGCAAGAAGAGCTCACGTGATGAGGTTTCCCCGCAAGTCCTCCGGGTCTAGATGCAGGAGTTTGTCAAAGCAGAGTCGCGTCGCTGCACCCGTCCTCCTGCCGCTTGCCGCTCGGCCCGTCGACTGCTGATAATCTCATCGCGGACTGTGTTGAGCCGCTTCACTCCCGTGTGCATCTGACGACGAGAAATGACGAAACCACCAACGACGAGCACCTGAGCCTTTTCCTGATCATTGGGTTGAGGTTCCAGGGAATCTGTCCGTGTCATCAGGGGAAAGGAACTGAGCTGTAAGAGCATGACCCCGACCGGACAGGGTATCCACTATCGCCTCTGGGACCCCTTCAGATCGGCTACCGAGACGGCGGCCTGTAAAAAGCATGTGCGTTCCTCTCGCAGTCGATGGGTTGAATGGGGCTAATAAAAGCTCAGGCCGCTTCGGAGGAGGCAGCAGCATCGAATCGTGCTCACCAGGGAGCACCTACTTACCATCAGGATCCAAGAAATTATAGTCGTTCCCTAAGATGTTGACACATAAGACATCCAGAGTACAGGGGGAAAGCCATTCTATGGGACGCCAAACAATACAGCCGTTCTGACTGAGGGACTTCAACTGACGTATCTGAACGTGAACCAGAAGCACCTGGTGAAGTGTGGTGTTCGGTCGCTCACCAGCTTTAACGACACTTTCAACATGTCAGGTACCATAGCCGCTGAATTTTTGTCATTGAAGGCCGGGGCACCAAACCGCCTGTTCCTCTTCCACGCGTCACCCTCTGTAGTGAACATTCCCGAGACAGGTATTATTTTATGTGCTTGTTGAAGGGCCTGATGAAGGTCCTCAGGGCGCTCATCCAAAACTTGTCTGACCAGCTCAGGCTTGGACAAGATGATCATGTTCGTTCCAGTAATCCTGAGAGACAACAGACCGCCATCACGAACTCACTCGAGCGTGCGCTTATCACTGATGCAGAGCGCAGAGCAGGAGAACAAAACGCTCACTTGATATGGTATAAACCACCATACGTATCCGCATAGATCTCCAAGGCACGGGCAAAATGTTCGATCGACTTTGGTACGAAGCCCAGGATGGGGAGAAACTACGAAAGACGATTGCGTATAGCCTGTGTTCACGCTAACCGGCCGTTATATAAACCTTCTTTACTAGGATACAATAGCGATCCTATTCGGTCCCATAAAAACAGGACGATGCAATTGAGGGCCGAGATCCACGCACTCACGTGATTTTGGTCCACCGAAGACTGCATGAAGGTCCACCTTGGTACGTTTCAAGAACCTCAGAGCCTTCAGGGCAAGGACTGAGGCTATGCCGCTCACGAAGATGAGTGTTCCGTGCGACCGGAAAATTGATCGACACTTCACCAGGAGGTCCTGGGCAGTAGCGAGTAGAGGTGCCATATACAGAACGAATGCCGAACACCGAAAGATTACTCGACAAATCCGGGAGCCTTTAGCAGATTATGGCTCCCGCAATGGGAGCAGACATCGAGAAGGAATTTCAGCAACAGGGGCTCTGATGTCCAAGTCCTTTGAAGTTGCCAGGACTCCGCGCTGATGTACAGCGGTTGATAGATGCCTTTACGCTTCAGTGACGCTGCTTCAAGGTGGTTCACCACGAGTATGAACGTCAATTGCAGTCTGCAGAAATCTGCAACTTGCAGATTTTGAGGCGAATGACTTCCCTACATTTCGAACATGAGCCTCGTGCTGGTTAGAGCCTCGAAAGAGGGGAACTGCTTGCTCGGCGCAATCACATGCTGCTCCTCGATCAGATGCTCGTTGTGACCCATAGAATACACCCCAACTCTGGAAACGGCTGGAGGACGCCAGAAGCCTGGTCTTTGAGGGACCTTGAGGCATGCGCAGTGCGCATTGCGCATTGCGCACTGAATAATTATAGTATAGACTAAATGAGTGAACATCAGTAACCGTGCGCGCCACGAATGACATACAGTACGGTGACGTACTTCACAAGAACGGTGTAGCGTCTTCTAGGTCAAGCCGATCAACACTGGTGAGTAACTCAACGCTGTCAGCGCCGCTAGATGATGAGTTAATCCTTGCTACCACGATCAAACCTCATTCTGATGAAACTAAAAAGGGAAAGAACTCCCCGGAATCTCACTCATTTGCTGGGGTATCCGGCCATTCAAATCACGTACCGTACGTATTACGCTGCAAATAGGCCGACATCCGCACAACCACCTTGTGCGGCCGAAACTACCGAAAGCACCACCCCAATTGAGTGGAAAAAAACAACAAAGATCTAAGAGTTACAGGGCAGCGTTGGAGCCGAGTCGACTCCAGGCGTGGCTCACAAAGACTTGTAGGTATGACCTTTGAAGACCTGAGTAGGGGATGTAGACCCCTCGGGCGCCTCCCTCGCCATAGAAATTGTCCCGTTGACCTCCAAATGCACCAGCACAAATCGACGACCATCTTCGCTATCCAGCGCGTGTACCCAACCCTCGATCTCCAGAATCATCGGGCGATGATTCACGAGTACATCGAACATCCGCACTCGTCACCAAGCGAACCAAGATACAGTCACCCTCCTTGAGTGGACTCAATGAGTCCACCAGTTCTCGCCTGACTTCTACCTGATAGGGTGAGACCGCGATGAGTAGTACCACCATGGTACCGGGAGAGGTAGCACCGAGAGGTCGTAGTCGTGTAGAACCCGCCATGCAACCCAAAGTAAAATATCCCAGGGCATGTCCATCAGCGATACCATCTGCTTGATCCCTCTTCACGCTGACCTCCGATGAGACCATTAGAGGGGGACTCCACGCCGGGACTGGCAGATATTGAACGGCCGTGGCCGCCAGCGATTGACACACCACCTCCAGAGACCAAAGCGTTATCGGGTATAAGACTTGGCGTAACCCGAAGTAGGATACCCAACGATCCCGTAACTGTTTCGAGGTGGACTCAGCACCAGTCGAGGGGCACTCGCCACGACACAATACCCAGTCGGTGAATCACCGACGGTGATGACTCAGGAAAAAGTCAGCCGACAAGCGGCGACGCTTTCAAGATTCAGGGCCTTAAGGGGATTCGCACTCCTCAACCCTCTCATTTCTTGAGAACCACTGGAGCAGTCTGGTTACTGTCTCCTGGGAACAGCATAGAGCGGCTATGGGGCAACTAACTGCACCAGCGACTAGGCGGCTATGACCAACTGCCCCGTTCATTCCTCAGTGCCACTATGGACCTTGACACAGTGGTCATTCCATGGAGTTCATGGCGATCCTCATTTGCTCTGCAGAGGACACCTTCTTCCTCAGAATGCGGACTCGGTCAACGTGAATTGATCCAAGTGGCTCGGTACAGGTTTCTCTTCGGCGTTCCTGTGGGTTAAAGTAGGTCTCCATTACCAAAACTTCGCACGCCCCTTCAGTGGTACGATTCCGCACTATAGGGCCGAATGCATCTCACAGCGACGTTTGGCAGTCTAGGAAAGGAGCCTTCTACGACTCAGGATGCGATTGAATGCTTTAACGCCTCCTTCTGGTGGGCCGAGCCCTCACTCAGGTGCTCGGTTGTGGATCTATAAATCAGGTCGTTGCCAGCATATAGTAGGTTCGCCGAACTTAGTTCGGAGCCTTGACAGTGATGGACAGTGGAGTTTCACCCGTGTTGTGTGAAACGCTAGTGTGAAACGCATAATGCATAACGCAACGCGAAATAGACGATTTTAGAGCTCAAAACGCGAAAACGCGTAGGCGTTAAACATACCGTCATCCATAACGCGTTGACATAACGCGCGAGAGGCAAAAACACAATAAACAGCACAACAAGAAATTTAGACGATAGAAACCAAGCGGCAGGCCCAATCCCAGTTTGCTGATGATAGAGGAAATCGAAGTTAATTCAAAATTCTACAAGCGCAAACCATCTTCGGGGGCTTACTCCCAGCTCTGTGCACATGGCCTCTAGCTCTTGTGTATAGAATATCGGAGCGTTTCAAAAACCCGAACGCTCGCTCTACTATACTCCCTCACGCTCGCGTGCCTGGAATTGAACATAAGCTGCTGTGGCGTGAGTCCCCTGACGGTTGACACGTTTGTGAGGTGTGAAGAGGTCTGTTGGTTGTGTTCGTGCAGTTGAGTCTCGTGATGATGAGTGATTCTCGCGTTGTGTTGTGTTTTTACGCGTTTAACACTACGCGTAACGCGGTAAACACGTTATGACGCGTTATCGCGTTAGAGTTTTTCGCGATATTGCGTTTCACGCGTGCGTTATGACGCGAAGTGTTATCTCTACACAACATATCGCGTTTTTTTCGCGTAAAAACACTTCGCGTAAAACTGTTTTACGCGTAGTAACAGGGTGAAACTCCAATGTATGCATTGGAGTTTCATCTTTTTGCGTGTCAAAGTTTGACAGTCAAACTGCTTCGCGCGAAGTGTTTTCGCGAGAAAACGCGACATGTTGGGTTTCGAGCCTCGAAATTCAAGGACACTACTCGCCATAGCGCATGCGTAGAAACGCTAGCGAGATCTCGCGTCCCGCGTCACGCGAAGTGTTGAACGCATTTAGAGCAGAAGGCTTGGATGTAAAAATACTAGGTCTTCGCGACGAGGGGGCGGGACTTGCGCTTGTGTGTTGCTCCTCACGCCTAGCAGTATATTGAATCCCGGAATCCATGCGGGGATTCAGGTCGTTGTCGTCGTATATGACACGCCCGCTGTAATGAATGATAGCCCGATGCAGGCGCGCAGGTCGGGTAAGTGGGAACTTCCCACTGGGAAGATTACCCGCGAGGCTGTCTCGGCAGGACGGTTTTGCAGCAGTCTACTGCCTCAAGCTGCTGCAGTATCATAGCTGAGTACATATTGGGTGCTTTGTAGGAACTCCCGCGTAGGCTGGCTCGTCAGGATTCGTGCCTTCACCCACGCGACTAGGGTTCGTGTCCCTGCATCGGAAAGTGAGTAGATTTATAGTGCATCGCGCAACGGAAGGAATTCATAGCGCAAGCCCGATAGAGTAGAGTCTACCCGGTGGGCCCCTGCCCCCTGGGCAATTTTGGTGCCATGCGATGGACTGTGGCTTCTTTCAAGATCCAACATTCAGCAGCGGGTGAAGGGTTGTTTCAGTCGTATCCTCCCCTTGATGGAAAAAGCCTAGCATTCCAGCAGGGGGACTAGCTCAAATGGTAGAGCGCTCGCTTAGCAAGCGAGAGGCACCGGGATCGATGCCCGGGTTCTCCATTTTCTTCCGTCTATCCCGCGCCGGGATTCCCGGCGCAGGCTCGACTCCGCTGGTAGTCCTTCTCTGAAGGCATCTAAGTCACAGAGCCTCTGTGACAGAGGCTCCGACTGCATCGTTCTCGTGCACATCTGCGGTCAATGCCTCGTGTGTAGTCGAGGCTACACAGTGTAGACTGTTCGATCATTACGGATACTGATCCGTAAGTGTTTCAATCTGCGCCTTCGATCGTTCTCTGGATCCAAACAAGCTCCACCCTCCATCGCAGACAGTAGGCGATGATACGTAAGATACGGTCCATTAATAACTCGATCGGGTCTCCGTCACTCGCTTCCATCCTCGGAGACAACCGCATTCCTGAATAAACTGACGCTCCCTTGCACTAGCCCCAACTAGCTTGCACTAGCTTGAGTTCCTCAGGGACATGTTCCAGTGTTCTCGCCTCGCTGCTTGAGGCTCGCGTCACAATGAGTGAACGCCAACACTACCCATCAAGCGTCAGGTAGTATGAAAAAGGCCGTAGATTTGGATGTATTGACGATGATGAAAAAAATGAGAAAAATTACCGAGCTCGTTCGAACATTTGCAGCTCAAAGTCCTTAGGCCCGTAAGTGAACGTGACCTCACCACGAACATTCGCTGGTGAATGACTGTTTTTAACATCGTCAAAAATGCTTAAGGATGAGGGTTATGATTGTCATGGCTCTCCCTGATGGCCATATTCTGCCCGGGGCATTGACGAGGGCCCCCGCCGAATGCGAGATGGTCACGAACTCGGCCTTGATCTATCCTCAGAGCTATCAGGGATGAACCATCTCTCGGCCTGAGAATGCAGCAGACCTTGTGGTTGAATTCTTCCAAAACTTGCAATGGGCGACAGCCGAATCGATGATTTACTTGAAGGTTGTTCCGCCCCTGAGAACGCGCCAGCATCGCTTTACGTTGTAGCGTGATCACGACGGTCCCAGAGGGGATGGGCTTTCCAACGAGAAAGGTATCACGGACAGACTCGTGGAGAAGAACCACACCCGGAGGTTGCAGCTGAAGAGAAAAAGAGATGATTCTTCAAGAATCATTCTTACAATGAGTTCATCAGAGCTCACTCTAAGCGTCTCGAGGACGCAGCACTCGGACGTAGGGTAGCCGGTTGAGGTCTTCTTTCGTCTTCGGGTCATGGCCGAGGGCATCCACCTCCGCTCTGGCCTTAGCTTGAAATGTGGGGGTTGAGGGACAGATAGTAAAGGCACCACGAGACCGCCATAGCTGTTGTATCACTACCAGCGATCAAGAACCTGACGCGAATACAAGTAGACCCCCAGCGGTATAATAGTCATAAATGCACACTTTCAGTGCTTTCTCGAAAAGTTTGTCCCTGTGACAGGCATAAGAGAGCGAATTGGTAGCTACGGCTCACG
This sequence comes from Perkinsus olseni, assembly GCA_013115135.1. NCBI lineage: Eukaryota > Perkinsozoa > Perkinsida > Perkinsidae > Perkinsus > Perkinsus olseni. Next base: position 51,085 of record JABANP010000294.1, on the reverse strand, counting down.
CGATGAGGTTCCCCCGCAAGTCTTCTTCATCCAGATGAAGGAGCTTGTCCAGCAAGTCGCGTCGTTCCACTCGTCTCCCTGCTTGTTGCTCAGCCCGTCTGGCGCTAATGATCTCATCGCACACTCTGTTGAGCCGCCTCACTCCTGTATGAAGCTGAGGAGGGGATGAGCTCACATCGCTAAATGAATAGTAGAGACGTACCTTCTCAATCATCGGATTGAGGTTCCAGGGGAATCTGTCCCGCGTCATCCAGGGAAAAGAGCTGAGCTGTGCGACGTAACCCGCGCCGGCCATAGCGTCGGCTATCGCTTGCTGAACCTCGTTGTAACGATAGCCGAGGGATATACCTGAAGTTAGCAATACATGGTGGTATCGGATATATCTGACAACATCGGCACAGGGATGCGGCACAGGAAAAATTATTCCTGAATATCAGAGCCTCAGGTTAATCCGAAACGTATCGTGGGTCACGAAGGCCAATCAGATCAACTTGATATCTTGTCGCTGGTTCCGGAAAACAAGTTGGAAAGCCCTGTGTCCCGAAAATATGCAACGGTCTCATACCGAGCTGAAAGGTGAGTCTTCGCGTTGCGGATTCCAAAAATGGTATGCAGTTGAAGTGCAGCTGGACGTCATTGCCAAACCGAGCCAGGATACCCCGCTCACCGTCCGGGTTCAAGAAATTGTAGTCGTTCCCCAAGGTGGTAACACATAAGACATCGAGAGTACAGAGGGGAAGCCATTCTGTGGGTCGCCAAACAATACGGCCGGTCTGACTGAGGGACTTCAACTGACGTACCTGAATATCCGTGGTTGGAAGACGGAGATTGGCAGCCTACCAGCTTCAATGCAACTTCGGACATATCGGGTACCATGGCGTCCGAGTTGTTGTCGTTGAAGGCCGGGGCACCCAACCGTCTGTTCCGCTTCCACTCTTCACCCTCCGTGTTGAACATACCCGGAACCGGCATTATCTTGTGCTTGTTGAAAGATCTAATGTAGGTCTTCGGGCGCTCATCCTGGACTTGACGGATGAGCTCAGGTTCGGAAACGACTACCACGTCCATGCCAGTGACCCTAAGCACAAAGCCGGCTACCATACAGGGACCACGAGAGTATTCGCTCGTACCTGAGGCAGATGATAGAGCCTTCGAGGACAGAAGCTTGGGCTCTAACTTGATATGGTACAAACCACCGTACGTATCCGCGTAGATCTCCAAAGCATGGCAGAGATGATCCAACGATTTCGGTATGAAGCCCACGAAGGGGAGAAACTGCGAGAGACCAAAGGCGAGATCACAGCGAATATTCACACGACATTTCGGATTCCAAGTCGGTTGATAGAGCGCCGGGGAAAACTTATGAGGCTCACTCTATTGGGCCCGCCGAAGAGTGCGTGGAGGTCCACCTTTGCTCCTTGTACTAGCCTCAATAATACCTTCAGAGCCAGAACTGAAGCTACACCGGTCGCGATGATAACAGCTTTGTGCGACTGAAAAATTGATTGACATTGTTTCGCGACGTCGAGCGCCGCACCGACCAGGGATGCCATTTTTATGTAAGCTGGGAGCATGACTCTCATATATGAAGTCTTTCGAGTCGAAAGGTTCGACTCTTAACGGCTTACCCACGCCTACAGATGGTCCGTCTCAGCAACCAAGTTCGCTGGCGTACGCCTGCTGGACCTTTTCAACTCACTTTTTCGCTGCGCCCTTCTTTCTTACCCTTGCACGCGGACCTGTCTCCCCTGTTCACTCATCTTATGCTCGTTTTCCTAAGAACAATAAGGCAGCTACGACCTACGAGGCGCTTCATGCGCCAAAGATCAGCGAACGCTGTTGCGGAGCTTGCTACATCCTAGACCTAGCTCCTATTTAGCCCTTGACGTTCACCAGACTTCTGGTCGCGTGTCGCAGTGAAGCTGTCTATCTCGCGTAGTCGCACGCGCCATCGTATGTCTGAGCTTACACGGTTTTGGTTCGTGCGGGCTAGCAATGATCGTGTTTGATAGAGTTCTGGTGCCCCAGTGTTAGTTCTCAGCACGGTCGACATTATAATGGCTGTCTACATTGGCAAGGCAACGCGGTCCAGATGCTCGACTCTCGGGTGACCGGTAGACATCTGTCTACGTCCGGCGTCACGGTCGATGGCTCCCTGCCGAATCACTCGTGACATTCACGCCGAGTTCTTTTGTTGCAGAGCTCGGTTGTATAAGCTTTGCGCTTAGATGCGGATCGTTGTGAGATTGTTAGGGTTGATTTCAGCAGTGATTCACTGCTAGTCAAGCCGCCCCATGGTATGGACTCCATACTATGGAACAATCTTAGTCGACTAGGTATGACGAAACACCGCTCCCTTCATACCGTATCATACACCGTTTCAAACGGTGTATGATATGGTATAAATCAATCGTTCACTCGCGGAACTCAAGTCGGGGGTTCCTGCATCGATCGACACTTTTACGCGCTTAGACTATATTCCGAACCGGCTTAGGCTGCTGGTAGAGCCTAAGACTTACGCCGTGAGTTTTGTAAACTGAAGGTCGGGGGTTCGGACCTGCCGTCTGTTACTCATTATGCGCCGGTCGTTCTGTGTATGCGTGCATAGCTGATTCCTCTCGAGAGAGGAAGCTTAGGAAGGTATGCACTAGTCTTTAGTGACAACAAAGTGACGACTATAGTGGTCGCTATGTAACAGCTACAGTCTGGTTCAGCACTAGTCAGCTGTTAGACTGCCATCGCTGCACCTACTCTTACTGCTACAGCGTACCATTAGGCTCAGATTACCATCTGACCTTACTATGCGCTTTGCACTAGCGTCCATGAGTATACGTGCTACACTAAGCTCAGCGTAGAAAGCTGTAGTGCACCTTATCAACTTATGCAATTTGCATACTGTAGCTTCCATCCAGTCCAATTTCACCTCTCTTCGAGCCCCGTCTCAAATAGCCACACTGTACTGAGCTATAGTGCAGGTAGAAGACTTTACACTCCTTTTCGCCTTGCGTTTACTATGAGCAACAACGGGGAAGCAACAACTGGTGCTCAGACCCCCAGTGAACCTCCTGAGACCTCTACAAACCCATCTACCGCTCTCGAGGAGCTCATCAAATATCTGGAATGCCCAAACTTCGACTACCTCCACAACGAGAACATCACCAATGACAACAACTGGAGCCCAGGCTCACAGCGACCCTACTAAAACTCCCACTAGCCATCTCAATTGCTTACAACCCCACACCGTCGACAATCTCAACTGAACCACCGACGTCAACATCTCTGACTACGCCATACTACGTACAGCAACACCTGATGCCTACACCACCAACCACCCTACCTTGGACCTAGCAACTCCACAACCTCTATATACCCTATCTCCGAAGTCCCTACTATCCACAACTCAACAACCTCAACGCCCTCTCTGAAGGACAATCTACTCATCCCAACGCCCTCTCTGAGGGACAATCCACTCATCCCAACGCCCTCTCTGAGGGACAATCCACTCATCCCAACGCCCCTTGAGGGACAATCCACTCATCCCAACGCCCTCTCTGAGGGACAATCCACTCATCCCAACGCCCTCTCTGAAGGACAATCTACTCATCGCAAGGCGAGAAGGAGTGTAAAGTTTTCTACCTTTCTAAGCTTACTCTCTCAAGGGGAATCAGATATGCAGGCATATACAGGACGACCGGCGAAGGCAACTGTTGCCTTCGCTCGCACTGATGGTCTTCACCATCCGACTAATATCGCTGTATTGAGTCATAGAGAATTTTTGAGGATTGATCATCGATGTCTCGGTACATGACCCGGATTCGTCTTTCGGAGAGAATACTTGACGAGTATCAGTGATACTGTATCACTCGTTCAGACGGCACAGGCGTCAGTTCTGCGCCTCCAGCTGAGAAAGCACGACGCCGATGCTACATTATCGAGCACGCGCAGCAGCAAGCTTCCCTGTAGGCGATGCGATTTCAACGCCAAGTCGGGTCCATTCCCCCTCTTTGCAGGGCATGAAGTCTTTCTTAATTTTTTGCTTTATTGCCCGCGGACCCGCTCAAGGGACCCTTTGCAAGTGGGGAAAGAAGGGGAGACTTTGCTCGATTGTCGATTTTGCATCACTCCCATCATCCCGCTAGATGGCGGAGCTCTTCTTCGCGTCAGCTCACTTCTCGTTGGAGATTTCAAATCCCGTCACTTAGCCTATGCCTTCATGAGAAGCAATAACATTTTGAGCCACTGGGTCTTGGTGTCATGGGATACAACGTTCCAGCCAGCGACCTCAGGAGACTTCCCGATGGTTCCCGGTTATCGTTTCGTTCCCTAGGAAACGATCCACTCTGCGCTCTAGTACAGCGTCTCTGCGTGTATTTCCCACGCCCTGCACTCTTGCTTGGGGCAGCCCGTGCAGATGGGCACCTGACCATCGTATGGTATCTTTGGATAAGGGATACCATACTCAGGCCCTGAGTCTCAGAGACCCTGTGGGAGGATTACTCCTTCGAGATGTGGAGCTCGAGGATCGTTTCCATCTCGCTGCGCGCCGCGCAGTGCGCGGGTTCGAATGCTGTCACTGTCGGTTGTTCGTATTGGAGGAATTCACCTTGCATCTTCCGGTCCCTACTAAACGAGAAACTCAAAATGCCAGGGCGTTCGAGTGGTTAAGGAGGTGGACTCGAAATCCACTAAGCTCAGCCTGCGCAGGATTGAATCCTGCCGCTGTCAGGTGCTCGTACTGGAGGAATTTATTTTGCACCTCCCAGTTTTTGTCGGATCAAACTAGGTAAAGAATCGACTTTTTACGGTAGTGGAACGGAGTGGAAATTTGCAAGTTTGCCGGGTTGCTCGTTTCATCGGATGGAATTCGTCTTCGTGAATATATTCTATGGTCTGAGTATGTTGCCCGATGTACACAGCACTTCCGTGTCGGAAATATCCGAGTTGAAAGTGCTATATTAAGGGCTCGAACTTCGATTGAGTCGCGGAGTATGTGGTACAGGCGACGCATTACATGAGTTGGATTGGCACTGGTCAATCTTGACCGTGTATTGTCAAGCGGCTTGAATCAAGCCTGGTTGTGATTTTGTTCTTCTTGCGAGTACCACATGTGCTCGCAAGCACTCTCTGATCATTGGATTGAGGTTCCAGATGTGTGGAATCTTCAATATCACGAGATTCCCCTCTCGTGATATTTTCACGAGAGCGAATTTTCCCCTTGTCAGTTTGAACTTGAGGTGGAATCCATATTTATTTAATCCGTTACCCTTCTGCACCTAGTGACGATTATTCGCTATTTCCATGGCATGAGAACACCGAATAATCGTCACTTGGTCGGCATTGTCATACTATAGCAGCCATAGAGCTATTTTTTGTCGCTATTGGTCTTGTCGTTCGCGGTGACTGGTGCGTCAAGTTGCAGCATCACATCAAGCTTAAGGCCTTAATAGGCTCGCTGACTCATATTTCCTCACGATGGGAAGTTAGCCATGATAGCCGGCACGAGCCAATTATCAACGCTACTCGTAGCCGAAAGAAAAGGAGGGGATGTGCAAGCAAACCGAACATGAAAAAGCGACTAATCGGCTCGCTGGCACATCTGTAACTCGAGGTTCTCAGGCCCATAAGTGAAGGTGACCTTACCTCGAACGCATGAGGGTGAATGATTAAGTCTAATATCATCAAAAAATCTTAGGATCAGAGCCATTATCATAGTGGCCTCCTTGATGGCCATATTCTGCCCGGGGCACTGACGAGGGCCTCCCCCAAATGCGAGGTGGTCACGTACAAGAGACTGGTCTATCGACACGCCATCATTGGTGAACCAACGTTCCGGCCTGAGATTCACGACATATCCGAGGGAATGGTATTCGAAGGCAGTGAACGCGACGGGCCACTGAACTAAGTACTTGTAGATCGTGCCGCCTTGAGATTTCGACACCATCACTTGGTGTTGAAGTACGGCCACAACAGTACCAGCGGGAACTGGCTTCCCATCGAGCAAGGTGTCATCAACGCACTCATGGAGGAGAAATACACTCGGGGATTGCAACTAAGAAGAATCCATCACAGCTTCGCCTGATTTAACGACGGCCCACTCTGAGTGTCTCGAGTATGCAGCACTCAACGTAGGGTAGCTGGTTGAGATCTGCTATCGTCTTGGGGTCATGGCCGAGTGTATCCACCTCGGCCCTCGCCTTAGCTTGAATGTGGGGGTTGAGGGACAGATAGTAGAGGCACCACGAGGTTGTCATGGCCGTGGTATCACTACCAGCGACCAAGAACCTGACGGCAAGTGGTGTATGCCACGATGCTACAACCCCTGCCGCTCTTCCAGTGGCGCTCTAAGCTATCAGTGGCGGGCCCGAAGCGGGCAAGAGCTTGTAAGTCGGCAAGAAGAGCTCACGTGATGAGGTTTCCTCGCAGGTCCTCCGGGTCTAGATGCAGGAGCTTGTCAAGCAAGTCGCATCGCTCCACCCGCCCTCCTCCTGCCGCCGCTTGCTGCTCAGCCCGTCGACTGCCGATAATCTCATCGCAGATTCTGTTGAGCCGCTTCACTCCCGTGTGCATCTGACGACGAGAAATGACGAAACCACCAACAGCGAGCGCCTCACCTTTCTGATCATTGGGTTGAGGTTCCAAGGGAATCTATCCCGTGTCATCCACGGGAAGGAACTGAGCTGAACGGCATAACCCGACCCGGACAGGGTATCTACTATCGCCCTCTGGACCTTCCCAGATCGGCTACCAAGACGGAGACCTGAGAAAGCACTGCGTCACACACTGCGTTACTCACGCAGTCGAATGATCTACTGATCTTGGCAGAGCTCAGGCTGCTCGGGGGAGTGCAGTAGCATCGAATGAAGCAGAGTAATGAGCATCCGCGATGACGTCGCCAAGCTCACCCGAAGCATCTGCTTACCATCGGGATTCAAAAAATTATAGTCGTTCCCTAAGGTGGTAACACATAAGACATCTAGGGTACAGAGGGGAAGCCATTCTGTGGGACGCCAAACAATACGGCCGTCCTGGCTGAGGGACTTCAACTGACGTACCTGGACGCGAACCGGAGCACCGGGTGAGTGGGGTGATCGGTCGTTTACCAGCTTCAATGATACTCTCAACATGTCGGGTACCATAGCCGCTGAATTTTTGTCGTTGAAGGCCGGCGCACCAAACCGCCTGTTCCGCTTCCACGCGTCACCCTCTGTAGTGAACATTCCCGGGACAGGTATTATTTTGTGCTTGTTGAAGGGCCTGATGAAGGTCTTCGGGCGCTCATCCAAAACTTGTCTGACCAACTCAGGCTTGGACAAGACGATCACGTTCATTCCAGTAATCCTAAGAGACAACAGACCGCCGTCACAAAGTCACAGAAGCGTGTGCTTAACACTGATGTGAACCACAGAGCAGCGAAAGCAGGAGATTGAAACGCTCACTTGATGTGATAAACATCACCGTACGTGTCCGCATAGATCTCCAAGGCACGGGCGAAATGATCCATCGACTTTGGTATGAAGCCCAGGATAGGAAGGAACTGTCAGAGAGAGTTGCGTACAGTTTGTGTTAACGCTAACAGGCCACAATTGAATTCTTCTTTTTACTAGATTATCCAATAGGCTATTGCATAACCTAGTGAAAAGGGTCCGCTACTGTCAAAAGCGACCCTATTCGGTCCATAAAAACAGAGGGTCGAGATCCAGGGACTCACATGATTTGGTCCACCGAAGACTGCATGAAGATCCACCTTGGTACGTTGCAAGAACTTCAGAGCCTTCAAAGCAAGTACTGAGGCCATACCGCTCACAAGGATGAGTGTTCCGTGCGACCGGAATATTGATCGACACTTTACCAGGAGGTCCTGGGCAGCGACGAGTAGGGATGCCATATACAGGATGAATGTCGAACACTGAAAGGTTTCTCGAGAAATCCGAGCGGCTCCAGTAGACCATGGCTCCCAGAATGGGAGCAGACTTCGGGAAGAAATTCCAGCAACAGGGGCTCTGATGTTCAAGTCCTTTGAATTCGCCAGCAGGAGCGTTTTCAGGCCTAGACAAACAAGGCAACTGCCTAGAGGCCCCCTTGCAACTCCGCCAGGGATCCGCGCTTATCTACAGCGGTTGATAGATACCTCTATGCTCAAGTGAAGCTGCTTTACTGTAAAGCCTTCACAGTAACTCACCGTGAGTATGAACTTCAACTGCAGATTTTGAGGCGAATGACTCCCCTACATTTTGAACATGAGCGTCGTGCTGGTTAATCCCTCGAGAGAGGTAAACTGCTTGCACGACGCAATCACATGTTGCTCCACGACGAGATGCTTGTCGTGACCCATTGGCTAGACCCCAACTCTGAACAGGGCTGGAGAGAGCCAGAAACCTGTCCTCCGAGGGACTCTGTGTATGCGCACCTAACAATTTTAGCTATAGTGAACATCAGAACCCGCGCTCGCCACGAGTGACATAGAGCACGGTGACGTACTTGAGAAGAACGGGTGCGTCCAAATAGAATGGGAATCTGAGCGCCGGAAGAGAGTTCCAGAATTTGCTGAATAGCGAATATCATGTTAGCGCTATCCGAGAGTGACCACCTTTAGTAAGTGCCCAAAGGTCTTGGGCCACAGCAGAGAAGAAGGGCGCGCCACATACTCAAACGAAGCATTCAATGAAGCTAGAGCTAGCGAAACGACTCTTAAGGGCCAGACTCCTGGTGTGCGCTGATTCAGCGCCGCTGAACGCAGCCCTTTCTTTGCTGAGAGTGAGGCTAAGATACCAGCAGTGGATACGGCGTCAAGCGGCTTCCTGCCTACCGAACAGTCAATGGCGGAAGCACCCCGGTTTCTACATTTACCCGGTTCTTATCGGTCACCCAATTTTCAGTGGTTTAACCGAGTACAGCTTGGCGTGGCTCAAACAGCTGGAGCTTAGTAGAGTAGATATCTACTTCATAGGTTCTATACCATTCAGAAGCCTATTTGGCGGATAAGGCCGTAGCCTATATGGGGGTCGAGGATTTCACGTTGGCGGGTCGTTGAGACAGCGAATTGGCGGTAGGGTCGAGATGAGGGGATACAATTGGCGGATAAAGAAGTCATTTTAGCGGCAGGCCTCGAATAAGGTCCTTATTCGAGGTCCTTATTATAAGGAATTCAATTCCGCGAATAAGGCACACAGTTTCATGGTTAAGGAAGTCAATTTCGCTGATAAGGACAACAATTTCGGGGGGTCAACTTGAGCCATACCGGAAATCTTCCCGCTGCTATTCTCAGAGCGACACAACTGCGCGACCGTTTCAGCAGTTGATCAGTCGAGCATCAATTCACAGGGACAAAGGGCCGACTCCAGCGCAGATCGTTTCTCGGATTTCGGAGCTTCAATCAGAAGAGAGTGAAACGCAACAGTTGAAGGTGACAATGAACAAGCACTTAGTGAGGGTACAACCGTCTAAAAGAATCGTTGATACATTCGTAGCTCAAGGTTCTCAGGCCAATAGGTGAAGGCGGCCTTACCACGAACGCCGTTGGGCGAATGATTGACCTTGATATCATCAAAATGCCTTAAAATCAGAGCTAATATTATCGTGGCCTCCCTGAGGGCCATATTCTGCCCGGGGCATTGACGAGGGCCCGCACCAAATGCGAGATGGTCACGTACACGAGCTTGATCTATCGCAGAGCTATCGCGGATAAACCAGCGCTCCGGCCTGAGATAGACTGCACTACCCGAAGACCAGTTTCCAAGCATGAACACTGCAAGAGGTCATTCGGTGAATTACCTGAAGGTTGTGCCACCTTGAGATTCGGCCACCATGGCTTTGTGTAGAAGCACGGCGTCGACAGTTCCACGGGGGATCCGATGCCCATCGACTGAAGTGTCAGCAATGCACTCATTGAAAAGGAACAGACTAGGGAGCTGCAGCTGACAAAAACCAACAATACCTCAACATGAGTTTACGATGGCTCACTCTGGGGGTCTCGAGTATGCAGCACTCTACGTAGGGTAGCTGGTTGAGGTCCGCTATCGTCTTGGGGTCATGGCCGAGGGCATCCACCTCCGCCCTGGCCTTAGCTGGATTGAGATTCCAAGGGAATCTATCCCGTGTCATCCAGGGGGGAAGTCGTGATGCGTAACCCGAGCCAGCCAGGATGTCCGCTATGACCTGCTGAACCGCCCTGAAGACTGGATCGACGGACAGCAGCCGCCCCTGAAGGAGCCGCCCCAGCAGAGCCCCTGAGGAGTAGATCCCCTAGAAATATAGTGGTATTCAAAGAGGACGCCACCCCAATCGAGGTCTTCGTTGTTGATGCATCTGTGATTGCGGCCGAGGGACTTTTCTCGACACACTCCATACTGAGCTACCCTCTATGACGCCTTGTGCCGTTGCCTTGATGATGCGGATTCCCTCAGTACGGAGGGTTGTGACGATCTAAACCTTGTGTTTGGTCATCTTACTCTATAATTAGCCTTGTGTACACCATAATTTAGTTGTATCGTCCAATAAGTTACAGTAACTTAGTTACTGTGGTTACTCTCTCGTTGAATACGGTGTTGGGTTATCCAATAGTGCCTATTGCCTGATGCGTCCTATTTATGAGTGGCACCATTGAACATGGTCTCTGGTTGACCTTAGGGACACCTTCCCTAGAAGACCACTGATGAGTCCTCGTGGTTGTGGACGAAACACGATAAAAGGCCATCAGATCGTCAAAGCTCGAGAAATTGAACAGATTGTTTCCTTATGTTGTCTGGAATGGGCATGTGAACGACCAGTGGTCGTTGTACCAGCAGCATAAGACAATCAGTGGAACACTCGGGTCTCTGCATTGCAGAGTCTGCAATTTATCTTGGATTACGTCCATAGCAGCCTATTGGTACAGCAGTCCAAATACTGGAAGGGGCCTGGGATATTTTATTCAACCTGCTATGCGCTCCCCACTGTTCGCATAGCATTCGCATAGCGGATACCGGTCCCATCTTCTCAATTGATCCTCGTATGTACAACCAACAAAAGGCTGAGTCAAATGATGTCCATCGGGGAAACTATATGGAAGGGCTCGTCTCTCTGGCTATGGCACAGTTTGGGGATATGACCAGCGTGTTACTTTAGGTCATTCTAGCGTTTCGAATTCAGCAGTGCTGAATTCGAAACGCTAGAAAAAATCCGAGCAGTAAGCATTCTTACATTCGAAACGATTCTCGTGCTGAATCAGCACGAGAACCGGCGCGTTCTGCGAAATATCCGGCAGAATATTGCTTACTGTCGGCAGCACAACTGCGAGTTGAATATACTGCAGGATCCTGCCGAAGACAGTGATACGTTCGCTAAGTGGTAAGAGGAGTGGCGAGGCGCTAAAATTTGTGCTTGTCCATCTCTTGAAGATCGGCGAGTTGTCGCTCAAGCACTCCCACTGGATGAGAATGTTCAATCGATCCTCCCACGGTACTGCTGCGACGCAGTGCGTCGAGTGCGTCGGACGCACGTGGTAGGGGTAAACACTAAGGTATCTCGTAAGTTACGAGTCGTAACGCCGGTCACGTAGCAGCTCCCCGCGGTCGAGGTAATTGAGAGTTTTGCTAGGGGAATACAGGCCGAGGCTTGAGGTCGAGCTACCCTGAGGGTAGTACCCTCACAGGGCATGTCTCACAACTACCTCTTGCCAAGGCCTGAACCTCGTTCGGGTGACCTCCTTGTAGTGTTTGCTGAACCATTTGTTAATACTTACTTAACATAACTCACTACCATTACTTGTAGATGTTGAAGTATCGTGTTAGTGAAGTTGATGCTAATGAGAGTAATTTAGGAGCAGCTAATCAGCAATGTTCGTGCCGTCTAGATATGCACTGCAGCCTGTGTAGTACAAATAAGCAAGGTAGGTTATCTATCTTGATAAGAATTGAGTTGAAGAGTAAGCGCGAAAAAGTACCGAAATCACGGCTATCTGAAAAGGTATCTGAAATCGAGCAATCTATGGTATTAATTCGAGGTTGAAAGAGTTACGATGAGTTGGGAATGAACGAAACGAACGTCCATCGTAGGCCGTCTACAGGGAGCTAAAGTTTCGCAGCCCTACTGTCCGAGCCTCATTGAAACTGCTTCGACGGCCAAATTTGAAGTATCAAAGACTACTTCTTCCAAGAAATCGACACTTTTGGACAGATAACTGTCGACGAACAAGTAGTTTGAACAAGGGGTCTTGGACAACTCGGCAGGTAGCTGTCGAAAATCTCCGAAGTACACCTTTCGACAAGGTTGTTGCAAATTGCAACTTGCAATAGTGGGTCTCGATACTTGTCGAAATGTCACCGGACATCTTTTCTCAGTTTTCTCCCCAATTGACGTGGAGGAGGCCCTTTGGACAAGTCGACACGCGAGAAGTGTCCAAAAAACATGTCCAGTACTCTCCCTAAGCGAAGCTTTAGCCAACAGTTGTCCAAAGAAGATATTGAGCGGCGCGCGCTTTCTGTATATTGTTGCCGAAAGATTAGCCCTAGCGCTAGATTTTGACAAGTGTCGGCGTTTGTAGAATGGACAGAAAGACGATGTTGCCCAAAGCCTTTGGGCCAGAGGAGCGCTTACGCTACCACGTGTGTACTTTGGCGATTGTTTACTACATTTCCTAGCGTATTAAGTCTGGGCCTACCGAGTCGGTCCTGGGTCGGTACTACCGGCGGTAGTACCGTCGGTAGCACCGACCCCCCAGCTCGGGGATAGAACCATCGGGTTCTGAAATCGACGTGAGGAACGTCACGTAACTATTCCGAGCTCACAGTTCCCTTGTCCCGAGCGGTCAGAGTCTGACCGTCAGACTGCTGCCACCTTTGGCGTGCGCTACTGTCTGTGTCATGATGATCGCCCGACAGTTGTGCTACCTTGCCGCTAGTAAGTTCTAAGGAGTCCTTTGACACTCTCGTCATACCAGCATCGTCATACTTTGATGTACTAGATCCTCGGATTTATGTTTTCTTTCATTTGACACTTCTAGCTTCAATCGACTCGTTGCTGAGCTCAGCTTGAGACTGGGATTCATCCGCTCAATGAGTCACTCATTGGTTCATCCACTCATTATGAGTGGATGAACCCCAGTCTTTAAAACGAATATATTCCTAAGAACAAGGCCTTGGATTGAGTTGCTTACTTCTCGGAGAAGGTATTCGGCATCTACTTATCACCAGAACCGCTCTGGCACCTAATGGTTCCAGAGTTACTTCTAATTCAGAATAATCCCAGAATCTGGGATGATTCATCCTGTTGTGTGCGGCTATCCGGCTAAGTTCGTTCCAGGAACTTGGGGTTCCCCGGGATGGATGACCCGGTTCGATCCGTCCCGTGCCTGACAGCCGGGCTGTCACAGCCCCGAATGCCTGGTAGAGTCACTCTATCGCCGAACCATACACAGAGGAGAAGGGGCGACTTCAGCGCAGAGTGTACCTCAGTTGAGCCAATCCGAGCATCAATGCACTGCAAGCATGCCGCCTATCATGCCGACACCCATAATGAGTCACGAATTAACAATGAACGATATGCAAAGCCTACCGAGGAGAAAATGAAACATGACAAGATGGAGAGGGATGACTGCGCGAGAGCACAGTCATCTAGCAAGATCGTTGATACATTTGCAGCTCAAGGTTCTCAGGCCCATAGGTGAAGGTGGCCTTACCGTGAACGCAGTTGGGCGAATGATTGAGTTTTATATCATCAAAATGTCTTAAAATCAGAGCTAATATTGTCGTGGCCTCCTTGATGGCCATATTCTGCCCGGGGCACTGACGAGGGCCTCCCCCAAATGCGAGATGGTCACGTACAAGAGACTGGTCTATCGACACGCCATCATTGGTGAGCCATCGTTCCGGCCTGAGATATACGCCATTAGCGAGAGAGTACTTTCCAGGAACGAACATCGCGAGAGGCCACCCGAGTATTCACCCAAAGGTTGTGCCGCCTTGAGCTTCGGCCGCCATGGCCTTATGTAGAAGCGTAGCGACGACAGTCCCACGGGGGATCCGATGCCCCTCGATTGAAGTGTCAGCAATGCACTCATTGAGGAGAAACAGACCAGGGGGCTGCAGCTGACAAAAACCCAAAATACCTTAACACGAGTTCACGATGGCTCACTCTGAGTGTCTCGAGTATGCAGCACTCAACGTAGGGTAGCTGGTTGAGGTCTGCTATCGTCTTGGGGTCATGTCTGAGGGCATCCACCTCGGCCCTGGCCTTAACTTGGATGTAGGGGTTGAGGGACAGATAGTAGAGGCACCACGAAAGCGTCATGGAGGTGGTATCACTACCAGCGATCAAGAACCTGATGACGAGTAGTGCAGTGTGTACCACGATGCTACAACCTCTCTTCCAGTGGCGCTCTAAGATATCGGTAGCGAGCCCGAAACGGACAAAAACTGGTGGGTCGGCAAGAAGAGCTCACGTGACGAGGTTTCCTCGCAGGTCCACCGGGTCAAGATGCAGGAGCTTGTCGAGCAAGTCGCGTCGCTCCAGCCGTCCTCCTCCTGCCGCCGCTTGCTGCTCAGCCCGTCGACTGCCGATAATCTCATCGCAGATTCTGTTGAGCCGCTTCACTCCCGTGTGCATCTGACGACGAGAAATGACGAAACCTCCAACAGCGAGCACCTGACCTTTTTGATCATTGGGTTAAGGTTCCAAGGGAATCTATCCCGTGTCATCCAGGGGAAACGGCGGAGCCGTGCAGCGTAACCCGAGCCGGCCAGGGCGTCCGCCATCGCCTGCTGAACCTCTCCAGATTGACGGACAACAGCAGCTCCTGAACAAGCACTGTACAAAAGGTTTTTAGCACCGTACCCCAGGGACTGGCCTTCGCAGCATACTTCAGATTATTTCAAAATGAGCTAGCATTTCCCACGATGATATTGTCAGAGCGAACACTCCACGATAGAATTATTATTAATGTTATTACTTACCGTAGAACTTACCCGAGGCACAGCGCTCAGCATCGAGATTTAAAAAATCGAAGTCGTGCCCGAATGTGGTTACACATAAGACATCGAGGGTGCAGAGGGGAAGCCATTCTGTGGGACGCCAAACGATACGGCCGTTCTGACTGAGGGACTTCAACTGACGTACCTGAATATCCGGAGGTGGAGGGAAGACGGAGATTGGCAGCCTACCAGCTTCAATGCAACTTCGGACATATCGGGTACCATGGCGTCCGAGTTGTTGTCGTTGAAGGCCGGGGCACCCAACCGTCTGTTCCGCTTCCACTCTTCACCCTCCGTGTTGAACATACCCGGGATTGGCATTATCTTCTTCTTATTGATTGGCCTGATGTAGGTCTTCGGGCGTTCATTCAAGACTTGACGAATCAAATCTGGTTTGGACACAACTACCACGTCCGTGCCGACAAGCCTGAAAGCAGAACCGTTACCCCCGGTAGGCACCGGCGCTGCCCTTCCTGAGCGTACGCTCATCCAAGGCGATTGAGCAATCATCGGATGCCACCCGAATCGGAAGAATCGATGGCAGAAGTGTGTACTCTCACTTGATATGGTATATGTCACCGTATGTATCCGCATAGATCTCCAAAGCATGCCAGAGATGATCCAATGACTTTGGTATGAAGCCAATGATAGGAAGTAACTGCGAAAATCACAGCCTGAGTGATAATTAGCACTCCTGGAAGACCTCACTACTAGCTAGCAGACCACAAGAACTGAGCGCGGCTGGAGCAACATATCTTACGTGATTTGGTCCACCGAAGACTGCATGAAGATCCACCTTGGTACGTTTTACGAGCCTAAGAGCCTTGAAGGCAAGTACTGAGGCTATACCGCTCACGAAGATGAGTGTTCGGTGCGACCGGAAAATTGATCGACACTTCACCAGGAGGTCCTGGGCAGCGACGAGTAGAGATGCCATATACAGCGGAACTGGCCAAGTTAAGCTGAGTGTTGACACCTGAGCGTGTGACCTCGCAGTCCCAAAGTGATGATTTAGCGATTCGCGGCGAATCATTCGCCGCGAGGAGCAACAGAGGGCGGGGGTCTAGCGCGCACAAAAATTGAGTAATTCGAAATCAACATTCTTGGAGCTACGGCTAGTCGGATCATCGGCAGAGGGGACCAACAACCAGACTATGCTGTAGCTCGCGCAAGAACCCTAAACTCAGCCCTCCGCTGGCTGAATGTGGAGGTAGCGGTACATCTAGAAGTTTTACATAGCATAAGGCCAACAGACTGCCGAGGGCAGTCTGACGGCGTCATTCACAGTCAAGGAAACCGATGCAGCGTTGTTGATTATCAAATCTCTCTCGAGGGCAGGAGCACTTCTTACAGCACCCCCGGGAGACGCAGTGCTCCGCCGAGTAAATCGTTCTCCCAGAACGATTGATATTATTCGGCTTTGACCACCCAACGCACCAGAGAGGAGTTCGCCTTCGAACAGAATGATCTTGCCGCGATGACCGGGCGACGCCCGGCTGCGACTATCCGGCAACTCATCTCAAGAAGCTCGAGCTCACGGTCTCTCGGAAACCAATTCCACCGGCCGACATCCCTGCCACTTCCCAAGCCTTCACAACGGAGCACTCCCCACTAATCCGGGAACCCGATAAAGTCGACCGGAACCATCAATTAAGCTCACCATAGAAGAAACAGAGGACAAGCAGAAACGTGTAAGTCAACGGAAGAAATGTGCAATACTAGCTGTGACTTCGTAGCTTTTTATGAAGTGCCACCAATTGCTCGGCAAGAACAAGGCGTCGCCGGCGTTGAGAATGGCCTCTGAATACACCGCTTCACTGTACAGGGGATACTTCTCGGGATCAATCGGCTCGGTGAGGATGTCAGTCGGCAAGGTCGAGTTATTGGTGAGAATACCGCGTTGAAGGGGGTAAAGACACTTCTCCTGCGAAGGGCTAAACAACCGAACGTACTTGCAGCCGACGACCTGAGAAGGAACCAAAGCCGTATCAAAGCCGATGTGAAGCGCCATCGCCGTACCATGCATTTGATATTGTTGTTTGCATCGCGATGAGTCTGAGAGACGGTCCCTGCTGGGCCGAAGAACAGCAGCCGCCTGACGATCCCCTCGTCGGCACTCAAACACGCATCGGGCACTGGCTGCACCTCCTCTTCCAACTCTGTTATCTGGTTGAATATCTCGTACTCGGCCAAGTACGCAATCGACTGGTCCGCCGCGTCCTCGGCTGGCTTCATCAGATGCTCTTCCACGTAGTCTCGCAACTTCATAAGACGCTGACTGTAACTCGAGCTCATATACCCGCCGAGTTCGATCGGTACCAGTCGGTCACCGTACTTGCCGAGGGTCCAGTGATCTGGGTCGGCCCAGGACTGTACTCCGGGCCAGCTAGAGACTAGTCCTCGGATCTTCACCGGCTTCTGGGGGATGAAGTACTCCGTGAGGAACTTCTCGAATGAGCATTCTGACACCTCTAGCTCATCAACTGGGTGCTTCAAAACCGGCGGTTTCTCCTTCCCCGCAGGAAAAGCTCGTCGAACTCGCTTCTCTGGCTGCGCGACCGGCACGCTTGCGGCTGTGATATCTCTGCAGACTTCCTCCAAGAGCTCATAGGAGCGCGTCGACGGACCGCCAATCATGATACCCATATCTGCATAAAACGTCGACTTCTCCAGCAACGCCAAGCAGCATGCGGCAACAGCAAAGGCTTCGCGACAGCCATGGTGAACCTTCGTGTAGTGGCCAGTGTGGATGGTAGCCCAGGCCTCGTCGTACACAGCCCGAGCCGCCCTAGTAGAAGACATCGCCCTTTCCAATTCAGGAAGCATGCCCATCAGATGCCGGCAGTCATCAGAGTCGTTCGATTCGTCTTTTATGATTTCCGAGATCACCGCCTTCACCCGCTCCATCTTGTCTCCACCGGACTCCATTGAAATGATAAAACCAAGTTTCGCTCCGCTGTGTTCACGAAAGACCTCTATAAACTCGCCGTCATAATGAATCAGGCTCTTACTCTCACTATATTCCAAACTAGTAAAGCACTGTTGTACGCCGCTCCCTTTGCGTCGAGTACCGCACCAGGCACACTGACCGCTCGACCGATACCGACCCACCCACTCGAGAACACGACACTCAAAAAAGTCCGAGACGTGAATGATAACAAGGAACAGGAATGTTTACGTCACCAACTCTGCTGCTGCTGCTGCCACGACCAGCTGTTTGACTTGTGCGTTTTGCCGTTCTTGTGCTCCTTCAGCTGCTCCTCCGAGGTGAACCCAAGGTAACAGGTTTCGCACCAAAACTCCATTCCCTTCCACCGGCCGTCCAACTCGTTGCGCAAGTGCCAGAATTTGCACTTCTCGCCTTGCTTGCACTGGCCGGTCTTCTTATACATTCGGCACATCGGAATGTTGAGATTCTGCGCCACCCGGGCCAAGGCCGGATCGAATCTTTTCCGATGCCGAAGTTCCCGAATGAGCTCGGCCTTGTCTGCGTCGGTCATCTCCTCCGGCTTCACGTGACTGAACAGGCAAGGCTTGCCCATCTCCTCAAATTTGCATTTTCCTGTCAAGTAGGAGAAGCACAAATTTGAGAGGCCTTGGCGCATCTTCTTCCGCAACACTTTGTTCGACAGCTTCTCCTGCGCCTTCTCTTCGTCATTCAGTTTTCGCTTCTTTGTTTCGCGTGGGACTTGAACCGGAGACCTCTGAGAGAACAAACGACGACCATCAACAAAAGGCGTCACAATAATTACGAAATAGAAAGATATTCGACACTCAGCTTAAAGGCCACTCGTCACAGTGCAGGACTAAGAAACTGTGCCCACCTCGTCCTCGCTGCTGCTGGCATCGCTATCCGAAGATGAGGCCTCCAAGGCCGCCAGCTGAGCGTCCAGGTCGTTGAGAGATAATTCGTTAGACATGGTGAACAAGCTAATTGACAGTTATTTTTTTCAGTATCATCAGCCGTGTGCCTCGGCTGATCAGTGAAGAGATTCATCCAATAACCTCTACTTTATTCAATAATTCTCTATAGTAATATGAAATTGAATATTTCAATAGATATATTATAGATTATTTTAAGATACGGTACTGTTGATGGTGAGGAATCTTAGGTCGATGGTAGCCCTCTACGAGTGCCTCAATTGTATGCAGAGAACGAGGACGTTGCATCGCCAACAACTGTGCTTTGTTCAACAATTCTCTATAATAATATAATAATCGAAAATTTCAATTACAGATTATTTTAAGATACGGTACTGTTCATGGTGAGGAGCCTTAGGTCGATGATAGCCCTCTACGAGTGCCTCGACTGAATGCAGAGAACGAGGACGTTTCATCGTCAACAACGCCACCTCGACGGCCGAGAAGATAAGTAACGCAATCAACGTGGAGAAAGGAGAAAATGTAAGGATTGATACTAGTGGACGAAGTAACACTGTAAAACTTGTCAGCGTCACTGCGCCACGAAATTATGATGCTCTTGAATGGAGGAGCGGCAAGTGTCACATCTTCTGGGTTACTATAAAAACTCCATCTTATTGCTGGGGCCACTTGAACTCGGAATCCGCAGGAGCCGGCGTCTCAGCACCCGGCCACCCCTTGGCTGCGCTGAGATTGCCCGTCAACTAAAAACAGAACGCTTGAGAGCTGTTACACTACGCTACCCGCAAGTGTCTCGAAAGGCACATTAATGATCATCAGTGAAGCTCACCCGAGGCCACTCACCTTCCTCCTAATTCCGGGAACCCTAGAGGGCTCCTCGGCGGGCTGCTGCTGTTGCTGTTGTTGCTGAGGCGCAGCGGAGGATGGTGCCGTGGCTGCCGACGCCTGATGAAGGTTGTTCGATATATAACAATAAAGGTAAAAATATTGAAAAAATCGCGTGAATTATACATCCAACTGACATAAGTTAATAAGTAATCTATGTATGGAGTATAAGGACGTCTGCATAGTACTGAGTGAATATACTATGCCCTTCCCAGCAGCAAAAGGCCCAAGAGCTCGCTAGTCGGTGAGCAGGAGTTCTTACTTGCGGTCTGCCTACGGCAGCGGTGCCGCTACTCTTCCTCGTCTTTCTAGCTCCCACTAATGGAACCTTGGGGAACTTGGGAGGAGACGGTGTGGCGACCTTCGGAACGGCCTGTGCACTCTGAGCCTGCCACCTTTGCTGCTGCTGCTGCGGCTGGCCTACACCATCACGAATTCTTTCACCGACTACGAAGACCGAGGTTACCTTGCGACAGTGGCGCCGCCGGTCGCTGCTGCTGTTGCTGCTGCTCCGGGAGCTCAGGAGTTGGTACCCGCAGATTTCTCGGCGGTGGCATCGGAACTTGCGCCTAGAAAAGTACACGGTATCCAAAAATGATAAACCTGCCACGCTTCGCTCCGCCAACTACCTGTGGTATGGTATATCCACTCTGCTGTCCATAATAACCTTGCGGTCCCCCATACCCCTGCTGGGCGGCATAGCGTGGGGACGTCGGCGCCCCGCTGGCTACAGCCGCGTACGATGGCGGTGGCGCCTGAAAGAACAGCTAGAGGTGTCAGAATATCACCAGCCCGTGCCTGCCCACCCCGGCCTGTTGCTGCTGAGTGCCTCCCCTCCGGTCTCCGCTGACGACCTTCTCCGGCGGCACCAAGACAGCGCTCACTACCGGTACCCCTCCCGAAGACGGTTGCTGTTGCTGTTGCAAGTACTGTTCACGATCCGCTGGTCTCCCAGGCACCCAAGAGGCTGCTGATGTCTGATACGACGGCCCCTGGGACGGCGGAGAGGGAGTCCACTGCTCCTGCTGCTGCTGAGCTGGCGGAGGATAGGCAGGAGCGGCAGCAGCAGGGCTCTGGTCCTCCTCATCATCACTGCCAGTAGAGGCCTCCCCCCGTGGTGGCTGCTGCCGCTGCGCTCGAGCTCTCAGCTCCTCTTGAAGCTGCGACAGCTGCGCCTTCTGCTCCTAATATCAACAGCAACTGCTCATCCTCACTGACGTAGCATCCGCAAAGCAACCAAGAGCAGTCCACAAGCCGTCCAGGACCCTATCATGACTCTCGATATTAGAAATCCCTTGTTAACCCTTATTATACCATCACAGCAGCGCTCTAACGAGACAGAGGCTCCCAAAGTAGCAGTTCGTCGAGCCTGGCCTTCCGTACTCCGAACTACCGTTGATACCACAATTCCACCAATTCAGAGGAGACCTATCCCTCAACTAACCTCAATAGCCTGTCGCTGCTCATTAAGAGTGTTCTGTTGCTTCTCTATC
This sequence comes from Perkinsus olseni, assembly GCA_013115135.1. Taxonomy (NCBI): domain Eukaryota; phylum Perkinsozoa; order Perkinsida; family Perkinsidae; genus Perkinsus; species Perkinsus olseni. Next base: position 29,880 of record JABANP010000294.1, on the reverse strand, counting down.
TCAGCCTGCTGATGTCTCCTCAACTCCGCCATCTGCACGTTCGCTGCCAAATCCTTATCCTCGCCGTCACCTCGCGCTAACACCCGGGCCAAGACAGCACTCTGAAAAGACGGTGGCTATTCAAAAAAGCAACTGAACGGAAACGGTAAGCCCGTCCAATGAGGCCCATAAACTCACCGATAGAGTCAGGGGAACTTACTGCCATGGCAAGCACGATTCAGAGAAATTATGGTATCCCGGATATTAAAACGGGTTCAAACCGAACCGTGATGCAAATCACCCTTCTCGGGACTAGTTGTCCCGGAGTACTCGTCGAATTTCAAGAGTTACTAGACAACATTCAGGAGATCCACTGATTGTAAGAATGAAACTGGATGACAAGTCCGATCCGTAATATTATGGGCGAGCGAAAATTTCAAGACCCTGCTGTATACCAGATGAAAAGAGAAAACTGCTACAGAGGCGAATGACAGATAAAAGGGAGCTCCTTGGTCGTAGGAAGAAATCCCATCGCCCTCAATCGGTACCACATTTCCCCCATCACTACATCATCTGAGGCTTCGCTATCGCTCGAACTTTCTTTCGCCTTCCCCTTGGACGCCGCTGACTTCTTCTTAGACGGCTCCGGTGAGCTCTTGCTGCTACCCTTTCTACTATCTTTCCCACTACCCTTCGTGTCACCACCTCCCGCTGCCTTCCTTGCTTGGCGCTGGAACGCTTTTGCTTTCTCTTCTTGCTCCCTGACAGACCAGACTACCGAGCCAAGAGCAACTGCAAACATTCTACTCTGACGACCTAGAGTACTCTCGTACCGTTTCTCGACTGTAAGTGGGACCCCAGAATACAGTTCAGCCACGCCACCCCCCTTAATGTCCAAGGGAAGCACGCTGCTGTCATGGCCGCGTCCATCAACCTCCCACTCTCCCCCATATGCTACTACTTAGCCTTCTGTTGAGCCTCCGCTTGCTGCTTCTCTGCCGCTTCAGCCGCCATCCGACCCTCGTTGGCGCTCGCTAGAGCCAAAGTCCCTGAGCAAGTACGGCATCCAAACACGCTTTTTGCACCACGCTTAAGTCTCTCGTATGAAAAGAAAAGGACAGTAGAGACATGTACAGAGTGGAACCGGTTGCGCAGAGATAACTTCTACAATATAGTAAATTCCGACTTGAAATTTCTCATACACGTACAAAAAATCCAAAATCGATCAAATTTTCAGCGCCCGCCCAGATTAGACAACAAGACTATATACCGCGAACTTAGTGTCAAAATTTGAGCTCAAAACTTCGAGAATTGCAAAGGTTAAGTCACTGAAATGTTTCACAATCCTCAGATTTCTCGTACGGTAGTGAATCCGGAGACAACCAGTTCCCGATACTACTTGGGCTCAAGTCGGCACCCTTCCCCCACGCCTTCTCGTATTCCTTCTTCGTCTTGGCGTACTCATCCTCCAGCTCCTTAGCGGCCGCCGCTCGATCAGCTATTATCTTGTCCTCCGCTTCCTTGATGCCTTTGCGCCTGTCCTCAGCCTCCTTCATCTCCTAGAGTCAACGCTACTTGAATGTTATTGCCCACGGTAAATAATACATCATTATTAGCCTCTTGCTTCTTCCTTAAATCCTCCTTCCTCTCTTTCAGCATATCAACGAGCGACTGCTGATACGAGAGGAGGGTACCTGCACGGGCGAGTCACAGAAAACTCGAAAGGGTAGAGACTGTACAAGAGTCACAACCGAAAGACGAGCTAGAGAGGATTAAACACATGAAAATCGGCGCGGGATGATGAGGGTTTCAGGCGTCCGGAGATCAGCGAAAAGCGACGAGATTCATTTGTCAATGTAGAATCACCAAACCTTAGAGTGTCATTCCGGCTGGCTCCCGGCTGGCGGATAGCTCGAGAAAACTGTGAGAAATAAGATTGAAGCAAACTATTATAGAACAGCTCATGTTTCAACGTTCGACCAGAACCCTCCCCCTTACTCTGCATCTCATGAAATAAATCCTCATATCTTCCCTGCTGGTCTCCCAACGGAGCCGTCCGAGGGGGCCCGGCTGCTAGCGATGGCTCACTCCCCAGATTCCGACCCTTTCTAGCTTCACAAAACTCGCAAACATCATCAGCACCGTGTCGACCTGAGCCCACAAAATTCAACCCTCAATCGCCGTCGTACGCGTACAGAATGGGTTCTTCGGCCTCTTAGCCTTTTCCACGCGTTCCTGCTCCTTCACTTGGAACTCCGCCTGCTGGACAGCCTGAGTCGTCCTCCCCAGCTGGTCCGATAAGAGCGCTCGGAGATCTTTCACCTAATCGTACTGTCATGACAACGAGGTCGACTCTAGGAACTCTCAGTGCTCGAAGATACCATCAAGAATTGACAACGCATTTGTCACTTCTGTATGCTGAATTTTCCCATACAAAATCACGCCAAAAAACGGCATCACGCTCGTCATCTTGCAGACCATCAGCCTAAATTCTCACACTTGAGGTGGCCGCTGCCACGTGGCATGGTAGCCTCACTTAGCACGGTCACAAACTATTTGAATATCTCCGAGGAAAATCTACGCCGCGCCGCTGACTCAGCGTCGATTTTCCCAGGCTGTCTCGTTCCCTCCCTCCCGAGACAACTCCGCCCTAGTACCGTGCTCTCCAGCGTGGAATATCTTTGCTCCATCTCCTGCATTCTCAGCCTCTTCTCCATCTCCTGGGCGCTCTCAGGTCCTTTAGTTCGCGCCAACTCCATCTTCAGTTCCTTCACTTGTCGCCGAAGCAGTTTAATCGACTCTGAAGCGAAGCCCGTGACTGCCCGCCAGAGCCGCCCCGATCGACCTCAAAGGCGGCGGTCCGCGAATGACGAAAAGAATGCTGGTGGCGAACATGACGACACCACCGGGAACTTCGCTATCAGAGGAGATCGCCAACGCCCAACTGGTTATAATACTGCGGGAAAAAGCAATAGAATTTCTTAGATGACGCTTCATGCGCTAATGACAACTTCTTGCGGCTCTTCCGTGACCTACGCTACTTTTATGACTACTTCCAAAGTAACTCGCTCCCATTCAACGCTACACTCGAATTTAGCGGCCCTACTCGGTACTACCAGTATCCCGAGGGTCCCGTTGGACTGCAGTCGGAGCAGTCGCCGGGATGGCCTGCCCGCCGGCAGCCGAATCCGGATGCCCTCCTGGGGGAGTACTGAACGGCTGGTTGCCGATGCTCAGCTCGGGCTGTGACCCTCCCGCTGTCACAGCAGAGGGTGATACTGCATTGGTCGACATCTGAGATAAGAAATCGAAACGAAGAAGCTGAGAAGGAAGCGCATCGAAGAGCAGATTGAGAACGAGATTGTTGCTGAGAAACGTAGCGCTTGTACCATGCACAGCACGACGTGTAGAGGAAGCTTCGATCGACCGAAGTATAGCGTTGAAACCTACTACCTTATTCCTTCGGCTCCTGCCGCTCCGCCCACTCTCTCTCACTGGAGATGGACCAAAGTCGCCACCTCCATAAGGCATATCATGGGAGCCTGCGGACAACCAGAGTTGACCTCGGATACGTTGCCGAAGATCTCTTATATTCTACTACCTCCTTCCTCGCTTGTTGGCGTTGGGCTCTCGGGGACGGCCGGGATGCGGCCCGGCGTGAGGCCGGTCTGGACCATTTCTCGCATTTGATTCCGCATGTGTTCCAATAAACTCGCGGCTTCATTCGTCATACCTGCGCGTCGACCTAAGATACGCCAAGTGAAGGAGAAGCTATCTAACCTTGACGCTGGAGCTGCAAAACATGTTGATGCGCCTCCCGGGCCTGAGCTTGGTACTCCGGAGTTAACTTCGGAAAAGTTCTGATGGCAAAAAAAATCAAAAAAGGCAACACCAAGTGCGTGGACACTACCTGCCATTTCAGCCATCAACTGGCCTACGTCCGTTGTGGGAGGTGTCGCGTATCTTGGGTCGACGGTGGGGTTAGATGGGTACGGCTGTGACCCGTAGGAAGCCATTATTACAAGTTGGAAAACACTGAGTACACCCTCCTTGCACTGAAAAGGGTACGGAAGAGCCCTCCCTTAATGATGATGCAGCGAGGGTTGTAACGCCGTATTGCCACGCGGCGGGGGTCGACGTTACGTCGACGACGTATTCGCAACACGCAGAGGCATAGTTGGAGAGCTCATACTCCTTCGTAATGTATGAGGACCACTGCCGAAGGAACTCAATAGAAGAAGGACAGGAGATTGAAGCGGGTGCGGAACCACGCGTCAATTACGAACAAGGCAAATGAATACTGAAATGATGACAGAGTGGTTCTCGTGCTTACTAGGGCTACGCTCTAATCACAATAACGATTTAAAAGACTAAAGAGACAGCAGTCGCCCATCACAGTAAGTACTGTGAGTTCAAGATCCTTTTTGGCCGGAAACCAAATAAGACACGACTGACATGGTAGATTTTACGAATCGCTGTGGAAGTGTTTATCAGCCTCAAGCAGCGAGAAAACGAACAGCGCCCGCGAGCACAGGCAGTGTGGGATTTAAGATTGAAGATGGTAATGCTCTTTCAGTTCTAAGATAAAAAATATGCGACCGCTGGAAATCGAACCTTGGACCTTTCGCTGCACGCATGCACAAGGCTGTGCGTTGCACAGACTGAAGTCGGTGTAATCGGAAGCGCCCTGACGATGAGAAAGGGTTGTCGGACGGGAGCGTGACGCGACGGGAACAACTGCTCGTGCTGCACCGATAACATGCGCCTCTGCAATCCGGAGCTCCCCGGGTGAGCCCCTTTATTCATCGTGTCGCGTCGGGCCCTTCCCAGGAGGCAGCCATCACGTTGCCCGGGCCACTCCCGTGTCGCTTCGGTGGTTTAAAAAATACAAAGTCGATTGGCTCAAGAGCTTCTCTCGCTAAGGGGTCAACCCGAGTGCTTGGCAACCACAGTAGAAGAGCTCAGGGAAGCATTAAGGGTCGAGAGCGCACGGCGCTGTAGGGACGAGGGGCGGACTCGACGAGAAGTAGCGACAGTAGCTGTCGCTTGGGCCTCTTCAGTTGGCCGCTGTCAGGGCGGAGGTGAACGAAGTTGAGGAAGAAATGACCGCGCGTATCGGAGCTGCGTGTCGACAGGTAACACAGCAGTAGCATGAGGAGCTCGCCCTAGGCCCGGGAAAGAGCAGCCTTCCTTCGGCAGTCCCGTGTGGGGATTTTGGAGTAGCTTGGGAGGATAAGAGCGGAAACTGATGAAAAAATCGTCAAATTGCACGACAAACTAGAGTCATTAGAGCGGCGTCCGCGTGGAGTCGCCGATGAAGAACTGCACTCCACGTACATGCAGGCCTTCAGAGCGATTAGTGAGTGGTGAGAAAATGACACCGCTTCACATAAGTCCATTAGATATCGCCTCAACTCGGGGAGAGCAACATACGCTCGAAGTAGGACGACAGATGGACAGCTTTCAGGCGAAGATTGACGATTCACGCACCGTGTGGGAATATTCCCTACCTTCATCGAGCGCACTGCAGTGATCAGGTAGCGCCTGCTCACCAGAGGGAGTTGCCGGGCGTGAGTAGTACCCCAGCATTACTCATCATGAAGTAGGAGACGGTACGCTCGTCACGGGTAAGAATGGGAGCACGTCACCTTAGGTTGCTCACCTTCGTGCTAGGTGACTCACATAGCACTAGGATTCCCGAAAAGCCAACGGTTTTCCTTGTGAAGGGCTGCCGCAACGCTCACAGGAATCGTCTCTCCTGCGTTTGTCTCGCTGGGCGAGGACGGCAGACGTCCATGCCTTCTCTCGCCTGCAGGTGGGAGCAGTCCCCCGTAAACTAGTGAATCAGCATGAAAAGCCAATGGCTTTAAGCCATCGTCTCTACGCTTGCCTTGTGTTGTGTTGCAAGTGGGAAGGACAACGTACTCTGACCGTACGGAGTGCATCCAGTAAAACTGAGAGTAACTCTGACTGTCAGAGTCTGACGCCACATTCGCATGCACTGTCGTACGCAAAAGAGTGGCAAGGGGAGGGTGACTAGTTGCACGCTAGTGAAGGGACAAATGCACGCACAAGCCGCGCAAACATGGGGACTGGTGCCGATGTCGCAGGGTCTGCAGTGACACTGATGTTGCCACTACCGTGAACGCTCGTATGCTGTGCATTCTCTCTGGAGTTTTTGCCTTCATAATCCGCGGTGGCGAACCGCATTACTTCCTCATCTCGGATAATGATGGAATAATGGAAATTGGACCGGAGGATGAGTGTGTTCCTGAGTCAAGTCAGTGCGTCACTTGTGACTTCATGCACCTCGTGAGCGTCCATAAGGCTGTTCTCGCCACCACATCCCTCTTCGTCGGCACTGAGGGGAAACCTCGGATGCATTTCAACGACAACACGGGTGAACTTAAGATACTCGTGTTCAGCGATCTGCACTACGGCGAGGGGGAGGACAAGGACCGTCGATCGGACGTAGGCAAGGCTTACTATAAAAAGACAATCGTGCCGCATGGCTGAGTGTTCTTATCGTGGTGAAACCTCTTTGATCGGTTACTTCTATAAAATCTGTTACCGGCGGTTCTCCGATCATAACTCACACGATGAAATTGCTACTTGAACCTGAGTAGCGAAGTGCCAGTCGACTTGGCGCATCGAAAGCGGCTACTTCGTGAGTATGGTTAGGAGCGCAAAGCGGGTCTGGAAGCCAGCTTTATGAAGCGGGTGAATATCGTACCCGCTCTGCTCGGAGTTGCTTTTGCTCGGTGACCCCGTGGCGGATGATTGATGCAGTGTTCATTGCCGTTGCTCAGGCATTCCAGGAGACGCTCGTGGAAGCTGAGCGACCCGACATGGTGAGCCAACGATAACTCTTTCGGAGAGTCCTCCTCGACTATGAGTGAACTACTGTGTCGCAGGTAGTCTTCAACGGTGACGCCTACTCTGATTACAGTGCTCCCGGCATCTGCAAGCTGTTTCGTAACTGTACTGAATGGTTCCAGACACAGTGGGGCCGCTTTACCGCCACAGTCAGGAAACACCAGGTGATTGCTAAGAGAATGGTGCCACCATTATGGTGGTTGGGATTGGCTGCGGGGTCGTTAGTAGCCCCATCTACACCATCTTAGCTACCGTATGCCTTCACACTGGGCAACCATGACCATCTTCCCGCCGGAGTTAAACCCGATGGGAAGTCCGTCATAACTTATGATAGTACACACAGCGAGTGGAGCCTCTCAAGGAAAGGTATCATCAGAGTCACGGAGCACCCGAACCACCCTCCCCCCTAATCTTAGCCCCTCCCGGAGTCAGTGGTGGGTCTGTCTACTACGTACCGGTCTATGAGAACTCGACGGCGGAGGGCAGACCGACTGGTGTGTTGTGGATGTTGGACTCCGAGGTCGATTACTGCATGGGGTTGAAGGGCTGGGGATGTGTCACGGAGGACCAGATAGAATGGTGAGGAGCCTTCTCCTTGAGCGGCTTATTTGGAATTCATCTGGTGTCTTCAACTCGATGCGAAATCTCTACCGTTCAAGCTCCTTCTAACAGAAGGAGAAGAGGCTAGTACTCGTTCAACAACTATACCATTCAGAAGCCTATTTGGCGGATAGGGTTGCCGTTGCCGTAGCCTATATGGGGGTCGAGGATGATATCATCACATCAGCGAGTTGTTGTTGTTGTTGAGACATCAGCAAATTGGCGGATAGGGTTGCCGTTGCCGTAGCCTATATGGGGGTCGAGGATGATATCATCACATTAGCGAGTTGTTGTTGTTGTTGAGACATCAGCAAATTGGCGGATAGGGCCGTTGCCGTAGCCTATATGGGGGTCGAGGATGATATCATCACATTAGCGAGTTGTTGTTGTTGTTGAGACATCAGCAAATTGGCGGATAGGGCCGTTGCCGTAGCCTATATGGGGGTCGAGGATGATATCATCACATTAGCGAGTTGTTGTTGTTGTTGAGACATCAGCAAATTGGCGGATAGGGTTGCCGTTGCCGTAGCCTATATGGGGGTCGAGGATGATATCATCACATTAGCGAGTTGTTGTTGTTGTTGAGACATCAGCAAATTGGCGGATAGGGTTGCCGTAGCCTATATGGGGGTCGAGGATGATATCATCACATTAGCGAGTTGTTGTTGTTGAGACATCAGCAAATTGGCGGATAGGGCCGTTGCCGTAGCCTATATGGGGGTCGAGGATGATATCATCACATTAGCGAGTTGTTGTTGTTGTTGTTGTTGTTGAGACATCAGCAAATTGGCGGATAGGGCCGTTGCCGTAGCCTATATGGGGGTCGAGGATGATATCATCACATTAGCGAGTTGTTGTTGTTGAGACATCAGCAAATTGGCGGATAGGGTTGCCGTTGCCGTAGCCTATATGGGGGTCGAGGATGATATCATCACATTAGCGAGTTGTTGTTGTTGAGACATCAGCAAATTGGCGGATAGGGTTGCCGTTGCCGTAGCCTATATGGGGGTCGAGGATGATATCATCACATTAGCGAGTTGTTGTTGTTGAGACATCAGCAAATTGGCGGATAGGGCCGTTGCCGTAGCCGTAGCCTATATGGGGGTCGAGGATGATATCATCACATTAGCGAGTTGTTGTTGTTGAGACATCAGCAAATTGGCGGATAGGGCCGTTGCCGTAGCCTATATGGGGGTCGAGGATGATATCATCACATTAGCGAGTTGTTGTTGTTGTTGAGACATCAGCAAATTGGCGGATAGGGCCGTTGCCGTAGCCTATATGGGGGTCGAGGATGATATCATCACATTAGCGAGTTGTTGTTGTTGAGACATCAGCAAATTGGCGGATAGGGCCGTTGCCGTAGCCTATATGGGGGTCGAGGATGATATCATCACATTAGCGAGTTGTTGTTGTTGAGACATCAGCAAATTGGCGGATAGGGCCGTTGCCGTAGCCTATATGGGGGGTCGAGGATGATATCATCACATTAGCGAGTTGTTGTTGTTGAGACATCAGCAAATTGGCGGATAGGGCCGTTGCCGTAGCCTATATGGGGGTCGAGGATGATATCATCACATTAGCGAGTTGTTGTTGTTGAGACATCAGCAAATTGGCGGATAGGGTTGCCGTTGCCGTAGCCTATATGGGGGTCGAGGATGATATCATCACATTAGCGAGTTGTTGTTGTTGTTGTTGAGACATCAGCAAATTGGCGGATAGGGCCGTTGCCGTAGCCTATATGGGGGTCGAGGATGATATCATCACATTAGCGAGTTGTTGTTGTTGAGACATCAGCAAATTGGCGGATAGGGCCGTTGCCGTAGCCTATATGGGGGTCGAGGATGATATCATCACATTAGCGAGTTGTTGTTGTTGTTGAGACATCAGCAAATTGGCGGATAGGGCCGTTGCCGTAGCCTATATGGGGGTCGAGGATGATATCATCACATTAGCGAGTTGTTGTTGTTGTTGAGACATCAGCAAATTGGCGGATAGGGCCGTTGCCGTAGCCTATATGGGGGTCGAGGATGATATCATCACATTAGCGAGTTGTTGTTGTTGTTGTTGAGACATCAGCAAATTGGCGGATAGGGCCGTTGCCGTAGCCTATATGGGGGTCGAGGATGATATCATCACATTAGCGAGTTGTTGTTGTTGTTGAGACATCAGCAAATTGGCGGATAGGGCCGTTGCCGTAGCCTATATGGGGGTCGAGGATGATATCATCACATTAGCGAGTTGTTGTTGTTGTTGTTGTTGAGACATCAGCAAATTGGCGGATAGGGCCGTTGCCGTAGCCTATATGGGGGTCGAGGATGATATCATCACATTAGCGAGTTGTTGTTGTTGTTGAGACATCAGCAAATTGGCGGATAGGGCCGTTGCCGTAGCCTATATGGGGGTCGAGGATGATATCATCACATTAGCGAGTTGTTGTTGTTGTTGAGACATCAGCAAATTGGCGGATAGGGCCGTTGCCGTAGCCTATATGGGGGTCGAGGATGATATCATCACATTAGCGAGTTGTTGTTGTTGTTGTTGAGACATCAGCAAATTGGCGGATAGGGCCGTTGCCGTAGCCTATATGGGGGTCGAGGATGATATCATCACATTAGCGAGTTGTTGTTGTTGAGACATCAGCAAATTGGCGGATAGGGCCGTTGCCGTAGCCTATATGGGGGTCGAGGATGATATCATCACATTAGCGAGTTGTTGTTGTTGTTGAGACATCAGCAAATTGGCGGATAGGGCCGTTGCCGTAGCCTATATGGGGGTCGAGGATGATATCATCACATTAGCGAGTTGTTGTTGTTGTTGAGACATCAGCAAATTGGCGGATAGGGTTGCCGTTGCCGTAGCCTATATGGGGGTCGAAGATGATATCATCACATTAGCGAGTTGTTGTTGTTGTTGTTGAGACATCAGCAAATTGGCGGATAGGGTTGCCGTTGCCGTAGCCTATATGGGGGTCGAGGATGATATCATCACATTAGCGAGTTGTTGTTGTTGTTGAGACATCAGCAAATTGGCGGATAGGGCCGTTGCCGTAGCCTATATGGGAGTCGAGGATGATATCATCACATTAGCGAGTTGTTGTTGAGACATCAGCAAATTGGCGGATAGGGTTGCCGTTGCCGTAGCCTATATGGGGGTCGAGGATGATATCATCACATTAGCGAGTTGTTGTTGTTGAGACATCAGCAAATTGGCGGATAGGGTTGCCGTAGCCTATATGGGGGTCGAGGATGATATCATCACATTAGCGAGTTGTTGTTGTTGAGACATCAGCAAATTGGCGGATAGGGCCGTTGCCGTAGCCTATATGGGGGTCGAGGATGATATCATCACATTAGCGAGTTGTTGTTGTTGTTGTTGAGACATCAGCAAATTGGCGGATAGGGCCGTTGCCGTAGCCTATATGGGGGTCGAGGATGATATCATCACATTAGCGAGATGTTGTTGTGACATCAGCAAATTGGCGGATAGGGCCGTTGCCGTAGCCTATATGGGGGTCGAGGATGATATCATCACATTAGCGAGTTGTTGTTGTTGAGACATCAGCAAATTGGCGGCTAGGGCCGTTGCCGTTGCCGTAGCCGTAGCCTATATGGGGGTCGAGGATGATATCATCACATTAGCGAGTTGTTGTTGTTGAGACATCAGCAAATTGGCGGATAGGGCCGTTGCCGTAACCTATATGGGGGTCGAGGATGATATCATCACATTAGCGAGTTGTTGTTGTTGTTGAGACATCAGCAAATTGGCGGATAGGGTTGCCGTTGCCGTAGCCTATATGGGGGTCGAGGATGATATCATCACATTAGCGAGTTGTTGTTGTTGTTGTTGAGACATCAGCAAATTGGCGGATAGGGCCGTCGCCGTAGCCTATATGGGGGTCGAGGATGATATCATCACATTAGCGAGTTGTTGTTGAGACATCAGCAAATTGGCGGATAGGGTTGCAGTAGCCTATATGGGGGTCGAGGATGATATCATCACATTAGCGAGTTGTTGTTGTTGTTGAGACATCAGCAAATTGGCGGATAGGGCCGTCGCCGTAGCCTATATGGGGGTCGAGGATGGTATCATCACATTAGCGAGTTGTTGTTGTTGAGACATCAGCAAATTGGCGGATAGGGCCGTTGCCGTAGCCTATATGGGGGTCGAGGATGATATCATCACATTAGCGAGTTGTTGTTGTTGAGACATCAGCAAATTGGCGGATAGGGTTGCAGTAGCCTATATGGGGGTCGAGGATGGTATCATCACATTAGCGAGTTGTTGTTGTTGAGACATCAGCAAATGGGCGGATAGGGCCGTTGCCGTAGCCTATATGGGGGTCGAGGATGATATCATCACATTAGCGAGTTGTTGTTGTTGTTGAGACATCAGCAAATTGGCGGATAGGGCCGTTGCCGTAGCCTATATGGGGGTCGAGGATGATATCATCACATTAGCGAGTTGTTGTTGTTGTTGAGACATCAGCAAATTGGCGGATAGGGCCGTTGCCGTAGCCTATATGGGGGTCGAGGATGATATCATCACATTAGCGAGTTGTTGTTGTTGTTGAGACATCAGCAAATGGGCGGATAGGGCCGTTGCCGTAGCCTATATGGGGGTCGAGGATGATATCATCACATTAGCGAGTTGTTGTTGTTGAGACATCAGCAAATTGGCGGATAGGGCCGTTGCCGTAGCCTATATGGGGGTCGAGGATGATATCATCACATTAGCGAGTTGTTGTTGTTGTTGTTGTTGTTGAGACATCAGCAAATTGGCGGATAGGGTTGCAGTAGCCTATATGGGGGTCGAGGATGATATCATCACATTAGCGAGTTGTTGTTGTTGTTGAGACATCAGCAAATTGGCGGATAGGGCCGTCGCCGTAGCCTATATGGGGGTCGAGGATGGTATCATCACATTAGCGAGTTGTTGTTGTTGTTGAGACATCAGCAAATTGGCGGATAGGGCCGTTGCCGTAGCCTATATGGGGGTCGAGGATGATATCATCACATTAGCGAGTTGTTGTTGTTGAGACATCAGCAAATTGACGGATAGGGCCGTTGCCGTAGCCTATATGATTCACCCCAAATAGGCTTCTGAATGGTATAGTCGTTGTTGAGAATGTCCACCCGAAGCTTCAACGGCTGCAGAATGATCGGTCCGTCATCCGTGATGAAAACCACTATTGTGTGAAATTGGCGTACAGCCAGCCTCCTTTGTGCTGAGAGACGTGGCGATTGTATCATGTACAGCACGTCGTGCTGAGCACGATGTATAAGGGGAGCTTCTATCGATGAAGGCAAGGATGTATCATGACACGGCTTCCGAACAGGTTCGAGTCCCAGGCAAGGTCCGAAGACCTCCGAGGCGTTCAAGGCCTCATGTTCGTCCATATACCATTACCCGAGGTACTGCAGATCCTGAAGTCGCAGCAGGTCACATGCAGAATCGCGCTGTACATTGCGAGAAACTTGATACGACAGTGTCGTAACGACACGGAAGCGTCATGAACAGTTAGCCACTGACCTGCGTGTGGTGTGCTCGTCGTTATACGCGGGCCCGCATCGCCCGCCACGAACGAGTTGCGCTTAGGTGGCGAGTGATCGGAAAACGATCAAGTTTCATGCTACACAAACCGCTCTGGGCTCGAGAGTCTTGGGGCGCCATCCACGAGACCAGACTTGGGGTCTCATGTGATGTTGCATTAGATTCTTCTATACTGGAATGCGTACGGCGAGGACCCGCATCTGGTGGTTGGCGAAAGAGACGAGAGCGTTGCTTGCAGTAGCGCCAACACCGGTAAGAGCTGTTTTGCTTACTTCCATCGTCGCCTGTTACCCAAAGCGGCTCCGCAACTCCGCCCTTCACTCTGCTCAATTCTAGCGGAGCCCATTCATCGCTGCGAGGTTCATCGACGGATTGGTGGGTTGGATGACCCTCGTCAGGTCTTTTCGCAGCGGCCCTCGGCCTCAATGTAAGCGGTATATTTCACGGCCATAATCACAATAACGACTTCCTCGCTCGAGTAGAGTCGACCTCTCGGACGATACATGTCGGGTATGGCAGGAAGAGTGGCTACGGTGGCTACGGTGGAGGTGAGCACGCCGACGGGCGTCTGCTGCAAGATTGCTGTGATGATTGGATCAGTTCTCGCCGACAAGCCCGGTGCCAGAGTTATCATTATGAAACTCGATGAGGACTGGCAGGATTACACATGGAGCACCTACATACGACTTGAGAACAACTCTACCGCTCACGAAACGGTCCGACAAGTAGGCGTCGGTTGCACCAATCGTTTCTCGTCCGTATTCTTGCTCGAACCGGTCGGCCGAAACGAACTCTTCGTCTCCAACAGGAAGGAGTCCTCCCGAAGGACGTGCTGGTGTTGTGTGCCTGTCTTCTCAGAGCCGCCTAACTGTGAGGTCTGGCTATGATATCCAAGGCTTTTGCTCCGGCATTGCGTAGCAGGTGAACAGTCACACTATCGTCCCCGAATGGCTTCTCAACTTCGTCGAAGCCTCGGACTCCTCATGACAATATTCACCTCGGGATAATGTACAGCCGAAGCGTAGGAGATTCCATTCCCAGGCTTCCATACCAGATGTTCTCCACTTGTTTCGTTAATTCTTGATTTTTGGCATTTCCATCATTTTCTAGCGTAAAGCTCGCTCGAGCAACCTTTCCTATCTCAACTCTAGCGTTGCTTACAGTCGGGTTGCCTGCTGCATGGGCTTGTCGTTGTTCCTACTTTTGGATGGTGGTAACTGCTCTGGCTCCAGTGCTCCTGAATTCTGCGAGCTGTTACGCTGATCCCAGCTCAGTAGACTCGCGGTTGCAATTTTTCCGTGTAGTGACCGGATTCTTGCCAAGAACCAAGACTTTCTTGTTAGCAATCCTCTGAGCTCTGCCTCAGGAAGACCTTAGCGTCTTCGTTTTGTTTCTCCATAGGAAATCTTTATTGGGGTAATAGGCTTGCATGAATTCGACGAGGTGGTAGTTTTTGCCCCTGAATCTCTGTGCTTAGCGAAATGCTACTTTCATCAATATTGACAGTTCTTGCTTTGAGGACATCTTCCGAGGTCCCATCCAAGAGTGAAGGTACCGCAACCTGTGTACAGAGTCGCAGCGAGGAAGTGACCCGATCCTTCCCCAGGTATTCCGTCAGCATCACCTAGGGTCCGTGCGCTTTGCAATAGAAAAAAGGAGTCGGGTGGTGGGATCCTGTGTCCACCGAGCACCGCTAGACAAAGGGTTGGGTACATAAAAGTGGGCCACTCCAACGAGTGAGTGCCCGTGGTTTCCTACGGCCCCGTATCAGTCCAAAAGATACTTCTACGCTGTGATGGAAGCTGAGTGGAGGCCGGACACCTCACCAACGTTTGTGCTATTCCCCGGAGGATTGGGTGATAGTGTCCTCACTATGGCATTGGGAGGGCTCGGTCCTTGTGCGTTTTGGGGAGACGAAGAACCCTGGCGCTACAGGTGAGAAGCAGTTGGTCATCCTGTTGTCCTTCTTTTGCTCAAGGTACGGGTTTACTGAGCAAACCAATGGTATCTTCATCGATGCCCCGGGGCCAACCGGTTTTAGCACTGGGCCGATAGAGCAAACCGTAGAGGAGATTATCGATCACATGTGAGCCGCCGTGATGAGAAGAGGATTCCTTTTTCTCTCGCTCTTTCAGGACGGTTTCCGTCCTCGAGCTCTTCAAGAGGTATCCAAGGCTCAATAATAAGGTGCATCTGTTTGGATTCTCAGCATCGGGTAGGACCCTCGTACAGTGCGACTCACAACCGCAAAAGTTCTCCCCAGTGATCAGTCTGCCGTTTCTTTCCAGCCACGCTTGTCGCTATGCTGGGAGACCGGATTGTCAAGCTCCATAATTCAAGCGTCGATCTCGCTGGGGTGTTGTTGATGTCTGGCGTGGTTGGTCCTTCGGAGATGTAAGTCTTCCATGCATTCCTGCTTTGATGAGCTCCTCACATCAGTTACCGAGGATGTTACGAGATGGCGCGTGAGCGGAGGCTGCTCACTGCCGAACAGTTGGGTGGTGCTTTTCACGCGTAACGCACATATTAACTTTCCCCAGACTCGTGAATATGTCCAAGGCTCTGGAGAACTGTGAGCATCAGATAGCGATGTGCAATGGAAATGGCGTCGCGCCGCCTCCGTCCCCACGTAGGCCTCTGCCGTGAGAATTTCACCCTGCCCAATACTGATCCCTCTACCAGGTGACTGGCCAGCTGAATGCGATGATGTTGAACAAAACTGCATGGACGCGTTTTTCAATCCTCTAGAGGAGAAAGGAATAGATCTGTGAGTATCACTCGAGGCCTCGGCATCCAATGCGGTCTCGGCACCTGTCCTGCAATAGCCTGTCTTCTACTTCCTGCGTTCCTTGGGCTTCATTCGTGTTTTGCAGTTATGATGTTCGTCACGAAGCAGAACCGGAAGACTACGATATCGACGATCACCCAGTAAGCCAGTGCCCCCGAACCACATCGTAAAGCGTATGCGTATCGCTTCGTGACTGCTTTACTCTTTCTTTCAGCTTCACAGATATCTCAATCGGCCCGATGTGCAACGGAAGCTGGGCGTCTCAGGGCACTGGCAGCATTACAATGATGAGGTTGCTGTCCATCGCCGCTGTTACAGGGTCTCAACTCTTTTCAGGTTTTGGACGCGTTGTTGAAGTACAACATCTATGATGCTACCTACCACGTTGAGCAGCTACCTGATAACGGAGTGAAAGTGAGGAGAAGATCGTGTTCAAGCGACTGCCTCAGTCTCTAGAGCTCTCAAATTCTCAATGAGAACCGTGGCTAGGGTTGAAGCCTTCAGCGCACACCAGTGGTGTGACACCACCTGGCGACGTCATAGTTAATAGGACGATTTTGCTTCTGACGTCGATCTCGGCTAATCGCCTGAATTCCTGTGGCGTCCTTAACGATGGTTATGGTAGCCCCGCAACCGCAGGTATTGGTCCTTCATGGCGACCAAGACTACATAACTAATTCAGCGGGGGCGCTCGCTTGGGTGCTCAAGTTGAATGGGTCGATCGAGTACGGCTCGATGTTGGCGAAAGTCGCAGCCGAGAACATTCCGGTCGGTCCTTTCGCGACGCCGTTGTTCGCTGTATCTTCTGCTCTGCCCCTCAGCGATGCGCACCTCCCCACGCTCTCGGTACGAGAAGGTCGCTGGAATACACTAATGGAGCCAAGCTTGCATTTACAGAGGTACCGTCTACCGTTGACAAGTGAATAGCCGTCTTGAGCTCTAACTCAGGTCTCTGATGCCGGCCATTCGCCCATGATAGACCGCCCTCTGAGGATGCTGTCAGCATTCAACAGCTTTATCTCCGGGCTGCTGTGGCACTGATAAAACCGTGGTTGAATGACGATGAGCTTCAAGCCTCTGGTCGGGCGGGCACGTTTTAGACTCTTTTTATGAGAAGAACATTCAGTATTATTAAGAATGTTGCTATGTTCTAGACAGCTCATGCTTAAGGCTCAAACTTTAAGTGCAAATAAAAGCCTTTAAGTACGCGCTTACAGTCCTCGCACTTATTCTTTTGGAATCCTTTTCTGGTAGAATCTTCCTTGTTGAAGAAGAATCTTTGAGTAGTTTGGTTTCGCTTTAGCCGAGTATGTGCGGTGTTCTGATGGAATCAATCTATGAGGCGCTTGCAGATGCAGGAATCTATGCTCGGCGTCCCGTTCCCACATGCTGTTTCCCTTCGACAGCCGGTCGCCCCCCCCCATTGTTGTGCTGAATGTTAGGCTTGAGTAATCTGTCACTGGATTGTCCACAGGGAATTGGGATGACCTGAGATCGACATAAGTCTTTCTTTGTGGCTCGGATTACATACGTCACGCGGCGGACATAAGCATAGCAGACTCCTCGAGATACGGAACCCCTTCACGCTCAGAAAACGTCGCATGAAACGGACCTCTAGGGTTACGAATGGTTAGCCCTCACTCTCATCCGGGCCCGGCAAAACAGAGCGATTTTCGTCGCTAGATTGAAGCGCGTCGTGCTGCCAGGATCTTGATCGGAAGCTCGACAGTATCGAGCTTCTAGCGCGAAAGGTGTCGTGAAGCTCCGCTTGGTATGTCGCATGAAGAATACCACAGACGAGCCACCAGCCCCGCTACATCCGGATCTCTGCTGTACCTTCCCTCTTCCGATCGCACGCTGTCCGATGGATGTGTCCTGCAAGAGGCTCCACTCCGTTGTAGATAGTCGAAGCATTCCTTCACCAATCGCCACGCTGAATGAACTTTCCAGTGTAGTGACAATCTTTCTCTTGCCGATGGTGTATGAGTGCTAGTCTAGAGGCGCCCTTTTCAGGGTGTGCCGGATCTTGGTGTAATGGGCCTGCACGCCGTCCACTTGTCCCTATTCGCCATAACAGCCTTCGTCGTCGGAGCTGAGCAAAGACCTCGGATGCATTTCAACGACAGCACGGGTGAACTTAAGATACTCGTATTCAGCGATCTGCACTACGGCGAGGGGGAAGACAAGGACCGTCGATCGGACGTAGGCAAGGCTTACTCCATGGCTGCAATCGTATACGTCACCGTTAGACAGGCCTCCTTCCGCGGGATCCTTGACCTGCTGTTTGGCGGCGGTTTTCACTTACTTCCGATGCCGCCATCTTCGTTCTCGCGCTAAGCAATGATACGGATGAAGGTTTTCGGATGGGTGCCCTGCAGTTAGGGTGGATAATTCGCGTTGAGTATGTTTTTCTTCGCATTCTTTCAGGCATTCCAAAGAAAAATGTTGGAAGCCGAGAAGCCGGACATGGTAAGTCCGGACCGTAGCAGAGGAAAAACCAATGGAATGTCTAGTGGCCCATCTTCGCTTCGACTGCGCCTTCATGCGGCAGGTCGTCTTCAATGGTGACGCCTACTCTGACTACAGTGCTCCTGAGACCTGCAAGGGCAGTGGAGATTGTACGGAGTGGTTCGAAGCACAATGGGGTCGCTTCACTTCCGCAGTCAGGCAGCTACAGGTGATTCATGACTCATCATAATCAACTAGAGAATGGCCCGATGCCTTCCTTCCGTTCTAGGGCTTAGGTTGGCTGAATTACGGAACACGGGGGGGAGTGTCATATCTGTAACGAAAAAAAGGAATTCCGGCTGCCCTTTTGAAGCTCGCCGAGGTTGCATTCTAGGGCTTCAAGCGCCATTTTCATTCATTTTGCTAAGCGTCAGTCAGACTTCGGCAGATACCGTATGCCTTCACATTGGGCAACCATGACCATCTCCCTGCCGGAGTTAAACCCGATGGCAAGTCCGTCATAACTTATGATAGTACACACAGCGGGTGGAGCCTCTCGAGGGAAGGTATCATCAGAGTCACGGAGCACCCGAACCACCCTCTGATGTTAGCCTCTCCCGGAGTCAGTGGTGGGTCTGTCTACTACGTGCCCGTGTATGAGAACTCGACGGCGAAGGGCCGACCAACAGGTGTGTTGTGGATGTTGGACTCCGGTAAAGAGAACTGCATGGGGTTGAAGGGCTGGGGATGCGCCACGGAGGACCAGATAGAATGGTGAGCCTTTATACCTGGGCCTTCGGCGCGTTCGCAGTTTTCGACTGAGAAGACTTCGTTACCTTGCGGAGAGAACGCGAGGAGGGTCGATATGTATGTGCAAGTGTTTTGAACCTCCAGAAAACTCTTTCGCGTATCCTATCGCCCCCACCGGTGCTCTCGGAGCCATCGTCTCGTGCGGCCTAACCCGCACAGGTTCAAGTCCCAGGCAGACTCTGATGAGCTCAAAGGAGTTCAAGGCATTGTATTCGTGCATATACCATTGCAAGAGGTAGCGTACCAGCCGCGGTCGTCGTTAGTCGCCTCTGGGTGGCGTGATGCGAAGGAAGCAACCTGCTCAATGAGCGCCTCTCATTGCTGTCCACGGTGGCCTGTCGTTCCGGATGTACCAAGACTTCCGTTGCAATCAGCATCTCGATGTTTGGAGCGGCGAAAGATCAGTCCAGCGAAGACGTTTCCCTCGCGGCGCTGCTTCAGATCCTTCTCTACTGGAATGCGTATGGTGGAGACCCGAGTCTTGTGACTGGCTTGAAGACGGAGGACGTCTGTTGCAGTAGCGTGAACACTGGTGAGAGGCCGTCGAATGCGGGTCGCTGAGGCGCAGCAGCAGTTGTCTTTTCCCGATGTTTTGCAGTGTTTGCTCTACTCTGTGCGGATTTGGCGTCGTTGCTTCCCGTCAGCTCAGCGAGTTGTCCTCTGCAGGCCTTTTTGCGGCGGCCTTCGACCATAATGTAAGTGGAATCTTCCACGGCCATGATCACAATAACGACTTCCTCGCTCGAGTAGAGTCGAACTCTCGGACAATACACGTCGGGTATGGCAGGAAGAGTGGCTACGGTGGCTACGGTGGAGGTGAGCACGTCAAGGGTCGTCTGCTCCAGTGGCACGTCAGCGTGAGGCTTCGCACTGCGGCCTTGCACTGCACGTGCACAGACATCCGCCGCAGACGATCTTAGACAGACGCTATCATATCCTAGCCGTCGAGAGAGACATAGAGACTACTGTAGATTCAACAGAGGGACTTCAATAGCCCCTTCGCGCGTAGAATCTGCTTCCACAGGCTGTGGACCACAGCTGAGAGCTTCGAAGGCTCTCCCACGCTGTGCTGGGCATCAGAGCGTGGTGTATCATACACCGTGTATGTTGATGGATCGCCTTGCGATGCGATCAGTCCTTGCCGACGTGCCTGGCGCCACCGTCATTGTTATGAAACTTAGCGAAAACCGACAGAGTTACTCGTGGAGCAGTTACATGCGACTGGAGAGGACCTCGGCCATGCGAAATGTGGCCAAGCAGATTGAGGTGAGTTGAAATCTTCGCTGTGCGGGCGTATCTCGGCCCGATGCGCGCAGACCACGTGGCTTCCTATTACAGGCACGACGCGTGCTTTCTCGCTCTGATGTCCAAGGGATCTGCGCCGGCATGACGTAATCAAGGTGAATTCACCTCCATAGTCTTTCCTGCTTGCCCGACTCATACCTGCGATTATTCATGGTGACCTCAAGTTCAAGTTCGTGCTGCGGCCGACAGTGCTCATCGTGCGCAGTTTCCTCTTTGTGAGATTCATGACGATTTTTGTTGCACAGTTCTTGGAGCCTATCTGTTGCGCGTGTGATATTGAGTCGTCAACTTCGGATCGGATGGAAGGGAGGTTCAGTCAGGCTCTTCTGGAAGGCGCATCAGCAGCTGGGCATACATCGTGATGAAACATGAAATGAGTTCGTATGAGTCATACGGTATGACATATTTCTCATCTCCCGAGGTATCAATTCGCCCTAGTCGAGAATCCCAATGCACCAGGACGCTTTTGCGTAGTTATGCAAGCACTAACCCAATCGCCGCGCTTCGCCGGTGTCCGAGAGGCATCTTAGGAGCCTCGTGTCCATGATCTTCAAAGTTCGCAATTTCTCATCTCGGGCGGCTGTTGTTCGCTGTTATCTTCAGCGTGGACTCCAAACTAACCCGAGACACGCGGTTCGCGAGCGGGCTCCCGTCACGGCCCAGACAACGACGTCTCACAGTTGTGTGTTCAAGCTGACTCTAGGCGAAGAGTGGGGGTGGGAGCGAAGCAAGGTTTGCGCATGCGTGCAATTGCATGGACAACATAGCTCACAGCAAGGCGATTCTAGAGCAATAATAAGGGTACCAGCCTCAGCCGTCAGCACCACTGTATACAGGGTGCTGTACATGATGGCAAGCGTTCACGGAGCTTCCTACTCCATAGTGAAGACCATCTTTTCAGCTTCATACTTCCGAACTTCGTACGCCTCGCACTCGCGTGTATTGAGTATGTGTGCTGGATTACGCTTCAGATGGCGCTATGGGTCACCCTCGCGCTCATTTCCCCTCGAGACCGGTGTCACAATTCTTGGAGCCCCGTTTTTTATGTCCTCGCAGTACCGGCTTTTTCCGGAAAGACTTTTAAATCCTTCCCATCTTGCGTTGACTATAAGCAACAACAGAGAAGCAACAATGCAAGAAAAGTTGAAGAGCACGATATTGCGCTCTTCGAGAGAGGCAGTGTGATACCGTTACTCCATGGCCTTACGCGTAGCCCTCCTCTCCACCATTGCCTTGTTTGTGGTGGCTGAGGGAAAACCTCGGATGCACTTCAACGACGCGACCGGGGAACTGAAGATTCTCGTGTTCAGCGATCTGCACTACGGCGAGACTGAGGACCGAGACAACAAGTCGGATGTGAGACATGAATTGGCTCCCTCGTGCTAGGATACTGCTTCGTTCACTTTGAAAGTGGCAATTCGACCACAGCCTTGCCGCTGACTCGCTGATTATTCCTAGCATGATAGCACCAGTGGGCCGGCTTGAGTAGTAGTCAGAAGTAGGCTGTCCGACAGGTTTAGACGTATTTCTTGGTCGTACCCATTTCTACCAACTTCACAGTCCTGTTCCTCTCGTAATTCAGATATTCCAGAAGACGCTGCTCGACGTCGAGAAACCTGACATGGTGAGTGGGAATGCCGGAGTCGACTGGCTCAACCCGATAAGCCGTGATCATCTCCTGGTTCGTTCGTTGGATTTGCGTGTGCCTTTGAAGGTCGTCTTTAATGGTGACGCCTACTCCGACTATGGTGATGTGCTATGCTGGGTAGAGTTCAACTGTACAGAGTTCTCCGTAAAGCAATGGGAGCGCTTCACCGCCATCGTCAGGAAGCAGCAGGTGAAATGTGAATCGCTGTTAACGACTAATTCAGCCTCAATATCGCAGATGGCATCGATGCTTAGCTCAGAATGCGATGACCTCGCGATGACGTTCAAACCGCACATTCATCCGCGAGGGCCTACTTTTTTCTCGCTCGTTTCCACCACCACCCCCATCACAGATACCGTATGCTCTCACACTGGGCAACCATGACCACTTCCTAGATGGGATTGAGCCTGATGGAAAGTCCATCATGGCTTATGATGCCACCCACAGCAATCTGAGCCTCGCGAAGGAAGGTGTGGTGAGGGGTTCCGAGGGACCTTGAAGCAACTGTAGAGCCGCTTCCGTCGCTGTTAGCCCCTCCCGGAGTCAGTGGCGGGTCTGTCTACTACGTGCCCGTGTATGAGAACTCTACGGCGAAGGGCAGACCGACTGGTGTGTTGTGGATGTTGGACTCCGGTAAACTGTTGTGCATGGGGTTGACAGGCTGGGGATGCGTCACGGAGGACCAGATAGAATGGTGAGCAGCCCCCGTATCGCGGCTCGCTGAGCGCTCGCCCTTCAACGTGTTTTCAATTTCGATTCTGGTAGATAGGCATCAAATAGAGTCCTCTCATGGTTTTCCCTTCTCTAAGGCACCGACGCCTACTCACCGTTCTCGCTGTGGATTGACCCGCTTCTGACAATTTGGTCGCGGGGTAGATGCGGGTCGCAATGTTCCATGACTCTCTTTCCGCACAGGTTCAAATCCCAGGCAGAGTCTGAAGACCTCCGAGAGCTTCAGGGCCTCATGTTCGTGCATATACCGTTGCAAGAGGTACGCTTTGGCCCAGTCTCGAGCACACCTGCCTGACACTCCTTTAACGGGAAACTCTAGCCCGCATTCGCTTCTAATGAGGGTCTTTAAGAACCCAGCATTGTTGCTTTGAACACCCGAGTATAGTGGCTACCTGTATCAATTCCAATTCGCCGCAAATTCGGTTGTTTGTGTGCTTGTGTGTGAGTTTATGGTCCACCACCGGTTCCGGCTTAGTTAGCCGATCTTCCTTAGACTCTTACCGATGTACTTAGTTGCCGACGCCAATTGGTCATGATTCTTACTAGTCCATCACAGGTCCTCCTCTACTGGAACGCCTTCGGCAAAGACCCACAGCGTGTCAGTGGCGAGAAGGATGAAGACGTCGGTTGCAGTAGTGGCAATACCGGTAAGTGCTCAGCTCGCCCTTCGATCCAGCTGTCATTTGCCGTCACCTCCTAGGATGCAAAGTTTCCGGTTACCCGTTTGGAAATAGAGGGAAATCAGCGGCTGCCACTTGTACCGATATCTTAGCCACTCTGATATCTTCCGGTGTAGGTCTTTTCACAGCGGCCCTCGGTCTCAATGTAAGTGGAATCTTCCACGGCCATGACCACAATAATGACTTCCTCGCCCGAGTAGAGTCGACATCTCGGACGATACATGTCGGGTATGGCAGGAAGAGTGGCTACGGTGGCTACGGTGGAGGTGAGTCCACCTGGAAGTACCCGCTGCAGTAGTGTTGCGATGATTGGATCAGTTCTCGCTGCCAAGCCCGGTGCCAGAGTTATCATTATGAAACTCAACAAGGAGCGACAGGATTACACATGGAGCACCTACATACGACTCGAGAACAACTCCACCGCTCTTGGAACGGTCGATCAGGTAGCGGCTGGTTGGAATCTTCGCTGTGCTGGCATATCTTTCCTCAAAACTGTCTGGTGTTGATTTTCCCTTTCAGAGCCCTCAAGCTTCTCAGAGCATTGACGTTCAAGGTTTCTGTCACCGCATGGCGTGATTGATGATAATTCCACCTACTCCACTACGAGGCTCATCGAGCTCCGTTGAATTATCCTTGGATTCTTCGCTTTTCTCCCCAATGAGAGTCCACGTTGGTGGACAGTGAAGGCAGTGCTACTCGCTACGAGCGAGTCCCTAACGGTTGCGATTTTTTATCTTCGTATCCGTATCTTTGTTGACCCCCTCCATCACATTTCTTCCCTCGCTTAAGCGTTCAGCCATTCTCAGTTATCACAGTTCTAGTGTTAGTCTTAGTGTAGTTACACACGTTCAATGGTAGCCATCGGACAGTTGTAGTTACCAGCGCAATTGCAGCTCGTGGTATTTCCCAACAAAAATTCACACAATGAAATACTGCTTCCCTTCGCTTCGTGACTCCAAGGACATCAGAGCAGAGTGACTTTTCCGAATTTAATTCAATTACTTAAAACTCGAAACATCCTCTGCTCATCATCATAACGCACGCGGTGGTCATGGTCATCAATTTCATGAACGTAATCGAGTCAATTGACGCGAATGTCGATGAGGAGCTCATAGTGAGCAGTGACTTACGCCAGCTGCTCAGAGCCGACGGAATCACCGACAGCGAAAATAGAATCGTCAGAACGAAAATATGGTTCATAAGCTTCACTTATTAGTCGCCGTACGAGACGGGTTGGGCAGCCTGTAAGATACTGGCGATTTGCTCCGGTTTCAGACCTGCTTGACCAAAGACGCGCTCGGCCACCGCGAAGGGGCTGGCGAGCATCTCGTTGGTGGGTGAGGGTAGAACGTGTTGTTGTTGAGGGGCGGCGGTGCCGTCGTTGGGCGCCTGACCATTAGAAGCACCCGCCGGAGCAGAATGACGTGGATCGGCCAGGCCACCATTGAACTGATGAGACGGCGAGTCGAGATGTGGTGGCACGGGGTAAGCACCCGGGTTCAATCCCGGGGGGACACGAAAACCGCCAGGATGCACTCTTGGAGGGGTCGGGTTTCCGCCAGCCTGTGGAGGCACCACGGGACATCCATATGGATTGGCATCATAGGGGACTTCTGTTAGAGGATACTGGCCGACGTGTGACGGCATACCCATGGTCGGAGCGAACTGCATCAGAGCTGGGTCTGATCGAATCATGGTTGCAATTGACTGAACGGAGTGAGCCTACCGAAAGCCTGAGGGTCGATGTAGTCTTGTCTCATCTGACGGGCGAATCCTGCTGGTGGCGGAGGCCGTTGGCGCAGCTCATCTTGGCTGTGGGCGTAGAAGCACTTGGAACCATACCTGGCAAACGACAGCACTGCGATGGCGATGAACTGACCGGAGTAGGGATCTGTTTACTTGCAGTGAGCGCCATAACGGCAGAAGCGTGTCTTCATCAGCCTTTGGCAGACCTCGCTAACTTGCGGGCCTCTGCCAGGGATGAACTCCTGGCCTACGTCTTCGGGACAGTAGGGCATTTCCCCATCCAGCCCGGACATGTCATCCATACCGTAAGCATAAGGGTGCTCGTAATGGCCATAGTTCGGGACCCATCCCGCGTAGGTGACTCTGTTCATGGCCCCTCGAGGGTCGAACCCACCCTTAGGGGGGCCTCGTTGGTCGTCAGGGCGTCTGGATGGTAGCCCTAGCTTCGGTTTGGCGCTTTCCTCAGCCTGTTCAGTGGCAGCAGCAGGAGGGCCCGGCTTAGCGGGAGGAGTCGTCTGGTCCGTCACAGAGGTCGAGTCGCTCGTATCATCCATTTCAATGCTGAGGGGATGTTTCCACGAGCGTCTTGCGATGTTCTGAAGGGGAAACTGCGCTGACGTGAATAGCGCACGCCATTATAATCGATTATCGGCGCATTTTCTAGACGTCCCTCCGCAGGCGGTATTCTTCGTGAATATGTCTCTTTCACATGCCGACCAGTGTTCTTGGTCTACCTCACCGCGCCCACGACCCACTTGCACGGATTGCATGCAAGGGCTGTAAGCTTTGCGCTTGTAATGCCCTTCAATAAAGTTGAAATTGGATTGTAAATGTCTCCCCTCCTCTATGACGTCCCGGATCCTCATGAGTTCGATGGCCGACCGCCCCCTCACTGGGTCCACAACTGTCCGAGGTGCTCACATCTAGTCTCTCGGGATGAAACTGCTGCCATGGGGTGGCGGGCCATCGTCGCCAACTGCAATGACCCGTCACATAGGGCCTCCGCGGCTCGACTTATGAATCCTTGTTTTCTGGGAGTTATTGGAATAACGGTAAGGCGACTCTCTTTGGAAAAACCTAGCTTCAACCTCAGATACTGCTGCTCACCGTTTCCGCCATGCAGCTGTTGTTGCAGCCGACCCCTTCCTCGCCGCTACCTGATCTCGCCTCGACCTCTGCCTCAGAGGAGAAGCTCGACTCAGACTCCTCCCTCGCATGGTGGTGGCCTTTCGGCGACCCTGATGGTCGTCCAGCAGAGGGTGCATGGACGGGCATGTGGTCCACAAAGGAGAGGACGCAGAGTTCCCGTCCGGTAAGCTCTTCCGTCGAGTGGCGGTGGAGGAGCGTGGTGTGGTGGCCGTTCTCTGGCCACCAGGCAGACCTCACCGCCGTCTCCGAGACTCTCGGACTCTCTCGGACCGAGAGAGAGAACGGGTTAACGGAGACGAGGGAAGAAAACGGAGCTTCGTGGTGGGGTATCGGCGGAGCGAAAGAGAAAAAAGGTGGTGACGCCGAGGGCAGCGGCAGCACCGAGTGGGTGGGCTCTGAGACAACTGAAGACGTCGGTACGAACCAATTGGGGGTATTTTCGATGACGCTTGGTAAGACGGTAGACCGGGCGGCTGAGGAGCAGGACGCCCAAGGGGGGCTGTTTCCGAGCACGTGGCAGCCTGAGGAGTCTTCCAAGCAACAGGCTGGCTGGGAGTGGCCCTCGTGGGGACCACCGGGAGGAGACGACGGCAAAGGGAAACCACTAGAAGGGCATGAGGGTGAACCTTCCTCGTGGATGGCAGCCAAGCGAGAGGAGCCCCTTAGCGCTGGAGATCAGCCAGGCGATGGTCCTTCAGTCTTCGAAAGGCTCACCGGCTCGCTCGGGTTGAACAAGCTCGGCGAGGCGGGAGAGCGTTCGGAGCGGCATAGTGGCGATGAGGTGACCGATCCGGTGGACACTTGGGGGAGTATTCTGACTTGGTTTGATGGAGAAGCGGACCCCTTGGAGGGTGCTGAGGACCCCTGGGTCACAGCTGAGATTGCTCTTTTGTTGGCCTCCATGAAGGCGCACAGCCTAGCAGCGTGGCAGCGGATTGGACAGGCTTTGGGGGAGTGGTACCAATGGGAGGCCCCGTGGGGCTACTTGGCTGAGTGGAGATCTGCGCTGTGGAGTAGCCTTACAGCGGGCAGAGGTCCGCCGTTCTTGAAGGGCATGTCGTGAAGCATTGAGTTGTCTTTTAGATACCCTCGAGGACTTCATGTCTGTCGTGATGGAGAAGCTCCGCGGAATCGAAGTAGGGCGATCGTTGGCACATGACTTTACCATTTCCGCGTTCTCTCAGCAGCTGAGCCTGCCTGATCTCGACACTGTTCTCGTCACCGCTGTTGGTGGAAGTATCTTCCTGGGCTCCTCCGTCCTCTATCTTATAGTCTGGTTGGCCTCCAGAAGCGTGGATGATGAAGCTGAAAGCACCAGGTAACCCTCTGTGCGTATTCCGCAGTCTGTAACGAAGAAAAAACAACATGCAACTATGAGGCCACTACGCCCGATGGCAACAGCAGCTGAAGCCCAAAGAAGCACTCGCTAAGCAGCTCAGCAGCGGGGAGTAGCTCCAGTCTAGTGGCCAGCTCCCTCAGCAGCTCGCCACCACATGGCATAGTGGCCTCAATTTTTCATTAAAATACGATAATTCGACGACCGCCGTTCTCGCTTTGTTGCCACTTCTTCGTTTCACTTTCCTTTCGGCATCACAGACTGTATCACCACTTCCTTCTCATCAATCCCTTCCGTGAGAGGTCCCCCCTCAGGCGGCTCGTGGTGGACGAGCAGTCCATAGCCTTCCCTGTCCCGTCCTCTGTTCACATATCCGTCACCAAATGCGGCCCTCCGAGTGGCCTCCTGTGGTCGGCGGACGACAGTCGTCGGGCACCCCTCCCAGCGGCCGACTCTGACGGTCTGTCTAACGCCGCGAGCGTTGGTAGTAGTTACCGAAGGGAGCCTTTGGATGACGTTCAGACGGAGCGAAGCGAGGGTTCGGTGATTGAGGGGGTGGATGACGATGTAGCGTCCAACGTGGCTAGCATGGGAGGGAGCAGCACTGTCGCGGTGCCTCCGAGTGTAGTGGACAGCGTCGCCGATACCGAGATAGCGGCTGGCGTTGAAGAGGATGTCGACAAGATCAAGTAAGCTTCTATGCCGCGGTAGATTTGCTGAGAACGCGTCTTTCGCTTCACGCCTTGGCGACATACCCGAATTGAAATCTGATAACTCGGTGAGTGTAGCTTTCCAGACGTTCGACTCGACGTGGGTACGTCTCCTCTGTTTATGCTAGGGTAGATGGTGTTTCGGGCGCTTAGATTTCTAGCAGCCCCAGTGAACCCTGTCGACTCGCTAAGTGCTGTGCGAAATCGTCGTCTCTCTCCTCGAGCCGGACTGAGGTTGAGATGACAACACGCAGTGACCAAGAAACTGTTTCTTCCGCTGCGTCGTTCCCACGGTCTCCTCGGGTCGCGATTTGAAACAAGCTTCTGCCTTGCTCAGTTCAAGTGGTCGCCCCGGTCCTCAGCCTGCGTCGGAGAAACACCATCAGCGGACAAGAATAAACGCTCCTGCAGCCGACGGAAATGCTGCGGGTACGAGGGGACGGCCGGATGAGGGGAGGTCGCTGGGTGGCCACCCAGCAGCCTTGGATGCTCACCGTGAGCGCGAAGGGAGGGAGACTGCCGGACGGGCGGGGGCGACTGGGGCTCGGAGACCAGTGTATACTGAGAGCGAGAGAAGAGGACCAGCGCATCGTGGTGGAAGCGTTGAGGAATTGCAAGAGTTGCAAGATTCTCATAGCCGGAAGAAGCTAAAGGCCGCTAGACTGGAGCTACTCCCCGCGATTGATACAACGAGGGTACCGCAAGTGTCAATGGCAGACTTGGAAGGAGAGTTCGGTGACAGCAATGATGATCGGAACTGGAGGAATCCCTTCAACCCTTCGCGGTAAGACCATACTGTGAGCGCAGCAGCTTTTTTCGGGTCTTATCAAAAACGTCTCGCTTATCCTCTGCCCTGCCCTGTTTCGCCATGAACTACCGAGTTGTCCCCGCTTCGCGAGTGAGGACGATCGTTGGATTGAACGTTGGATGGTCTTGTGATTATCTCAGGAACGTTGGAGTCCACGAGACCTCCTCGGAAGAGCAGTAGGTTCACCACAAACGACTGTCGAGTAGTGCTCTTTCTCATGGCAGATTCCACTCACCGCGTTCTACTCCCTGGTCGGACAGGAGGTACAGTCGAGGGAAACGACGTTCCTTCTTCATCATGATGCCTCCTGGCAGGCCCCACCCACCCGGCGTACGTGAGAATTCGGCGGAGATCATCCGTGCCCTGCGTGGCCTGGGTCCGACCTGACCGGGAAATGAGGAACTCTCCTCCAACACCATCGCCGCGCCAGCAAAAGACGACATGGTTCTTCAGACCTGGTCGGCTGATGGCAGCTGATGCGTGATTTTTGTTATCTCCTGATGATCTCCCCTGCCATCATCATGACCACTGCTCAGTGTTCCGTCGACTTTCTGTCGTCAAGTTCTGCTCCGCTTCTCTGTAACATGATACTTCTGTTGTTATTATCACGCCGAAGGTGTCAGTCCATCGCCCGTGCTGTGTTGCTTTAGTAGTAGACGGGCGTGCGCTGACCAAAGTGCGCTTTGGTATCTTGAGCGGAGCGAAGCGTTTC
>JABANP010000293.1:0-65072 GCA_013115135.1 Perkinsus olseni | reverse complement strand
CAGGGTGGCTGAAATTTCCATTCTTTCTTTCATTCCTCCCAATTTTTCCTGCGAAGGGAAGGAAAAATAGGAATCTATTTTTCCTTCCGTTTGTGGATAGCGCGCGCCCGCAGGGCGCGCAGCCCAAAAAATCCATTTTTCTCGGAAACGACTGGATTTGGATGATCGAGAACTGCGATTCTGGCCTCTTCGCAATCAGCGACCTACTCCGATGCACGGAGGGATCGCCGGTTCTATCCTAGGCGACCGCCTTTTTAAAGCATCTTACACACTCGCATCAACGTGAGTCACGTTACGTGACAATCCGAGTAATTCGACTCGGGTTCAAATGCTGGTGCAAGCTTTTTTTCCAACTTTTCCGACTTGACCTAACCTTTCAAATTCTATGGAAAAATACGAAAGTTCAAGATTGCGAGACTTTACTCAGGGTTTTGAATCAGCATCCCCATGAGGGTCGCGGCGAGAACCCCCCGGTACTGGATCTGGGCGTTTCACGTGTAAATTTGGTGTGATAATCACACTGTGATTCGCGAATTAAGATCGTTCATGACACGGGGGTTTGATTCACCATCGTGAATCAATAATCTCTCTCAGAGCTCAGGAATCAGCATCTTGAATCTTGCACATTACTCAGAGTAATATAATCCGACTTGCGTATTCAGCATCACCGCCCGATTTTACTCACGCATCGGGATCAGTGGGTGATTTTACTCAGGGGTAGTGAATCACTACTAGTGTTGCAAGCATCAGGATCCGCATACGGCCTCAGAATTTCTGAGTGCTTTCTGAGTCAGAAAGCACTGCCCTACAAAAGCTTTTTTCGAAGGAGGCGGCCGAAGGCCGCCCAGAAAAATTGGATTATTCTTTCCTTCGCAAGTTTCCTTACTTTCCTATTTTCCTGAAAGAAAAGAAGTAAAGGAAAGAAAATCTATTTTTCCTTCCGCCAGCCACCCTGCCGTTTAAGTTAAACGTTTTAACGGACTGGAATGAACTGCCATTTTGGAGACTTTGTCGGCAACAGGAATTCACCAATACAAGTGTGTCCGCTTTTTTGAAGAGCGGAGCTTCGCCGTTATCGTAAAGAGCGTCTTTACGCGTGTTAGGCCAGAAAAACTTTTTCTGGTAAAGTTCCTAAGCTTGCTTCGCCGAGAGTGCCCTCCATTTCGTGCTGGCGGTATTCGTTCTAAGACAGCATTCGCGAAAGCAGGCGCTGTCTTCGCTGTTGAAGGACTCGTCCATCTTCGACACATGATGACAGTGTCATCCTACAGTAGGACTCCTACTCATTCGAACCGGGTTTTCATTGACTAGGTGGCTCGCTGTTACCGTATCCGGTAATCGCGAAGTTCACGTCATGAGCTTTCGCGAGATCTTTGGGGGTTTTCATCTTCTTTCTCCGCTGTATTGCTGCATGAGGAGCCTGCGTGATATATCGTGATACCTCATTTCTTAGACCCCGTGCGCTTTGCCATACCCATTGAGCAGAAGGCAGTAAATGGGTTTGTTTGTTGGCAGTAAAGCCAGCAAACAACTAAACAAAACGCAAACGCAACAAAACAGCAACTAAACAAATAACTCGGCACCCATGCCCACATCCCCATCACTGCGCAGCCTGGGGCAAGTGTTGACCCTCCCTACTTGCTCAAGATACTCGAAGAAGTTCTTTTGGCCATCTGCACACCAGGCTCGTTATTCGATGAGCGCTTGCCGCCGGAGGACAAGTCGACCGTGCCCTCCTGTCGAGTCCGGTAGATGACCCCGTCGGCCAGGGGACCTCCATGGCACCGTCGTCTCCAACTCGGCCAAGCTGCTCACTTCCTTTCAGTCGCGGCAAACACCGTGCTCACGCGGTAGAGACCCGAGTTATCGCACCTGAGTTCGGCAACAGCCTCGTGAGAGTAGTCCTGAAGGTGCTGCCGTCAGCAACGGGCCGTTGCCAACGGCGCGACCTGTCAAGTAGCACCTGACCATCTCCTTCGGACCAGCCCATCAAGGGACCCTTCGTTACTAAACTTCGGTTGCTAACCCGATCTCTCACAAACTCTCGGCCACTCTCGAGAGTTGTAGGGCGCCCAGACCATTGCGTTGCGAAATTTCATCATAGTACACGGAGTCATGAAACAAGATGGTGCTGATTCCGATTTGAGGCTGATTCGGGAGTTGGCTAGCTTAGTGATGGGTCGCGAGTTTCTGATGCCGACTTTGAAACTCCGAGTTTCGTGCCACGCGTTGCATCGCAGCAGACTGGTGTCAGGAGTTGGCTCGTTGAGTTAGGCTTCAATCTCTTCTGCTCCGGCATCGGTATATCCACTGTGCCCACCCAAAACATCGCTAACTCGACGCTCCCTTCCCTTGGCTACAGAAAACCGGACCATTGAGCGATCATGTGTATCCCGGAGGAAACAACGTCCTACACAGCGGGCATGGCTTGCAGTGCAGCCATGACTACAGTCAACGTGATTAGCCAAGCCACCTCGCCTAGTTAGTAACGAGGAATGCAGACGCATGCCGCATCATCATCATGATCACGATCACCATCATCTTCACCATCAATTATCAGCCTGCCCTTGCACACTTGCAATTCCTCCATTGCCCTCGCGCCGATCTTGAACTCTATAGCAAGGGCCTTTGCTTTTCCATACTATCCCGAGTCCGAGGCATTTCTCGTAGGAGCGTCTTGAACACAAGGGAAATCATCTTGGAGATTCTGAGTCGTAATCTGCAACCTGAGGAATCTAAGTCGTCACGGGGTCCTGCTCCTGGCGAATCGCCAGCGAGCATCAGATGCTCGCTACGTTATCTACGACGATCCTTTCGCGTAGGAGCACCGTTTCCAGCTACCGTTTCTAGCTTTCCGCTACGTCAGCATGGTCATTGTCATCGTAGGAAGTGACGGGTGATCCCTCAGATGTCGTCATACTGTAAATTTAGACCTTTAAATGTAAAATATTCAACAAAGATCGATTTTTCTTATTGAAACTGAATTTCTCGCAACACCACCAGGCTTAGTATACGTAACATACACTCCAAAGTCTCCCAATGGAAGACAAAACACAGGCTTTTTGCGCCCAAACGTGATATAATCAATATATTATAGCCGGGTATGTTATAACCGTAAGACCGTATTACCATATTATATAACCGTATTATTACCGTATAGCGTATAACCGTATATTATTACCGTAACCGTATTATAACGTCTTGGGTTCTTCTGAACCCGTTCTATTGCGGCCGCAGTATCGCCCACACAGTGTGGACGCTATGTGTTCACCCACTGAAGCTCAACAACGAGTTGGGATTTTCCGGATTATCGCTCACATGATGTGAGTCACATTTACATCTGACAGATGTCATCTGTCTTGAATCCTCCATGGGACATGCTTAAGCTTAGCAGCTTGGAACCAATAATTGTTTTATTTCAGCTTCCATTCTCGCGCTATATCAAGAGCTTTGGAGAGCTTATGAGGTGACACCCAAGATGCTCCGAACGTCGTCAAAGTCTTGTCCTTATTCTTGAACTTAGAGAGTTCCCCTGCTGTAGCTGCGGCCACTTCATCCCTCACAAAATCAATGCTTTCTCGTTTGAGGGGAATACTGAGAGAAAGCCATTTTTCCCAAGCTACGTGGCTGCCAGAGAAACTCTGTTACGTGCTTACTTCATCTGCTCGTTCGACTCAAATTCGATCGAGCCAATTACAGCACAAGCTGATCTGTAGCTCCAATAGGCTGAGCCTGTGACGTATCCTGGTATCTGAGTGACACCAGAGGGTTGCAATGATGATACTAATATCGTCGTACTACTATCGATCATTCTGCAATGACATTATCATCATCACAACCGAGCCCACGTGCGCGAAACTAGTCCTTACACCTTTCAGATAGGTCCAAATTTGCCAGGGATGAATTTCTTCCTCATCGTATACCATTGCTTCCTCGAAATCCCTCCGTAAAATCCAGGCTATGACTAGCGGAGCGAAGGTCTCAGGATGCTCGCTCATGAGCTTGTTCATGCCTTTGATGTCAGGTATCTCTGTTAATGTTATTCCCGTTGTTTCCAGCTCCTTGAGAACCATCTTTCCCCATTGGATTATGGCCTCTTCACACGACTCGCCACCGCCGATCCTATTCAGTACTCCCGCTATCGGAAGGCTTCCAGGACTGGGGAACCACTGGAGATGGACCCTTTTGCTTTGCTCTTCCACCAACACCCATTCATCATCTTCGAGTTCAAACGCGTTGGCGGCATCCTCTTGCTCATGGCTCTCATTGCCCTTCAATCTATCGCAGTGAAACACTCATCCCCAAGGAGTAGCTCGATAAAGACCTACATGGTTTCCCCTAGAGTAGCATAGTCGATGACATACTTGCCCTTTTTTTTGTCAAATTTGCCAGCGACCGAAGCTTGCCACTACACGGAGTTCAAATTTTTATCTCGACCGCCTCCTTAAAGGAAGTTCCTTTCCCTCACCGGCTCTATGATGCTCTCCAGTTTGCTTGTGCGGAATCCTTTGAAGTCGCTGGTCTCAAGGACGCAGTCCAAATGACTTTTAATGTGGCGCTCATCGCCTGCCACAATAACGACGAGTCCAAACAATATATGGCTATCTGCGCCAGGCCAGGTACGACATATCGACAGGGTTTGCCAGGCAGACGACCCTCAGCCCTGACTGTGTGTGCTACACTACCCACCAGTGCGTGTAGCCCTCGGTCTCGCGGCACGATGATGAACGGCCTGTTGAATGAGTGAGACATTTATTCGTGCTAAACTTGTGACTTCTCACCTTGAACAACCTCCCCTCGATTTGAGCGGCCGAGAAGAGGATGATTGCGACTTCGAAACAGGGCATTTCCTTCATCTCAACCTGTAATCATCACTACTATTTTGGCTCATAGGCTCTCGTTTCTTCGAAGAGGGACCGTGGGCCGCCCACGGTCCCTCTTCGCCCACGGTGGGCGGACTGTTTCGCGGCCGGAAATGTGATTCTCGTGCACTGGAAATAGGTGAAGATTTTGTGCGGCGCGATTTACGCAGCGCGGTAGAAATAGTATCTTTCACCAATAGCCCCGCTTTATGGGAATCATGATGCTCGAGCTGGTCCTGCATGAGATTGAAGTGTGCGAAGTGAGTCACTTCGTGACTGCCAAACCGTATAGTGGTCTCTTCAAGTGACCACTGTATGGGTTGGCAGTGTCGGCATCGCAACTGTACGACTGAAATCTGATTGAGTTGAAAGTGAGCGGAAGACCCCTGTACAAATATGTGTTCCATGAGTTGCCGCTGCACAATGTGATCCCCACCCTCGCCCCTCGACAATAGCCTGTTCTCAGCAGGACTATACGCCGGGCGTGTTACTCCCGGTTATGCCTGCCAGGCAGGCGCTGCGTGCTCCTAGGCCGAAATCGTGGACACCATGAGATGTATTTCCAGCGACTCGAGCACGAGGACGGCAGGTTGGACGGCGACACCCTGATTCCCTCTCGAGGAACTGAATCGGCATCTTCGGGACTCTCTCGAGTCGAGAGAGTCCAGTAAATCAATTTATATGGATACACTGTTCTTCTTTCTGTACAGCCTGCGAATCACTTACATGGGGATATGCGGGTCCGTCGTTTCATCTGATATCATCGAGTGGCTGCCGCTGGGCGTTGCTATGCGCATGCGAATCTGCTTAGTGAACCGTGCTTATATTCGATACTCGCTGCTGACAGGAGAACAGCAGCAGAACCGATGAGCAGCATTACGGAACCGAGCAGCAGCCTGCTGCTCGGTTCCGTAATGGAGGGTTACTGTAAGGTGGTCCTCTCATCCGGCCTGAGATTCACTTTCCGTTTTTGATCGGGAGATCAGGCTGCCAATGGCAGCCTGCCATTCTGCAAGACCAACACATTGGCCACAACGTTTGGCTGCCAAGCTTTGGCACGCCGTGCCAGGCACGGTTTGGCAACCCACTCGAACCCAAGAGCGACACTCTCAACAAACATTCGACACCATACTTATTCATCGTCATCGTCATATAATCCGGAAGTTCCAGCGACCGCTGATCGATGGTTGCTATTGCAACTCCCATGCCTTGGCGATGCTATACGCTTGAGGAAGCTTCCGAAGTGATCGCCAGAATGTTCCGAGATTCATCAGGGACATGTCCTTCGCCTTGAATCTTTCAACTTTTCCTTTAGTAGCTGCAGCTACCTCAGACCTCACGAAATCGAGGCTACTCCGCTCAAGCGGGATTCTGATCGGAAGGCGGTGGCTCGGCTGCTGTCACGAATGTGAAAACTCACTTTATCGGCTCGTTTGAATCCGGATGAGAGAACTGGATTGAATCGATGACAGCATGACCAGCTTCATGATTCCAGTGGGCTGAGCCCTTTACATATGCATACTTCTGAGAGGATAAAGAGAGAAGTAGGAAAACACCGTTTCACTAAATTATGTCACTAGATTGCAATGAGTCGTTATTATCGATCGCAGGCAACCCGAACTATAGTCATTGAGTTGAGCCCAATGGATACCATAGATCAACCCGAAACCCCAACACTTGTCAGGGACAAGTGGTAGGGTTGGCTGAGTATTTGAGTAGTCGGACTACCGTAGTCCTCTGAGGACAACTCAGGCAAATGCTAGCCGGATCTATTCTGCTGAGTTGAATCACGTCACTTGATCGCATCAAGTTGACCAAGTTCAACTTGATCAACTTTATCCGATCAAGACTTGATCATCAAGTTGATCTTGACAACTTGACAAGTTGATCCGTATAACACTGATACGGCCGCTTTCACCTTCCTCAGGTCTTTCCGCATCGTCCATTGATATCCTGCCTCGTTGCTGATCAGAAGCTGCTCAATATTCTCCTGAATCTTCCAACCAATGACTAGCGGTGCAAAAGTCTCAGGCCGTGCGCTCATGAGCTTCTTCATAGCTTCCATGTCGAAAATCTCGTTTTCACCCGTCTCCTTCGTCTCCCTCGCCCAGTGTTCGAGAACCTTTCTCCCCCACTGAATGATGGTCCTCTCACACGACTCATCATCAATAATCTCATCCAGTATTCCGGCTATAGGTAGCCCACCAGGGCTAGGGAACCACTGCAGCACAGACTCAGTGCTGCGAGCTTCCTCATTGGCTTCGTCCTGCGCTCCCACCGACCCCGGCTCGTCTCGGCCCGCCAGAGTCGTTTGCACGAACCCTGGTATTGTAATGCGCATTTCACTAAGAGCAGATGAGAATGCAATGGTTCTCGAAGCGAAGTACAGTGCTTCCACTGTTCTGTAACCTACATTGTTTCGCCTAGAGTAGCGTAGTCGATGACGTACTTCCCTCTTCTCTCGTCGAACTTAGCGGCGACCGATGCTTGCCACTACAAAGAGTCCAGCGCTGTTTGCTTCTACGATCCCAACTCTTACAGGCTTTGCTGTTCTGTCGACAGATTCGCCGGCGTAGGTGCTCTGGAATCCCCCGAAGTCCCGGGCCTCAAGGACGCAGGGAGGATGTCCTTCAGAGCTCCTGCCATCACCTGCGACGCATGGCAGCGATGCTTGAGAAAGTGAACAGGAAGTCCAACACAGTGCCACACAGTCGCGTGTGGCCCCCGCCTGCTACCTGCCGATAGACTTGACGTGAACCAGCGAAAGACCTGTGGAGCAGGCGAGGGATCCTCAGGTGATAGGAAATCACAAGCCACCTCGGCTGAAACCTCACCTTGGACGACCTTGCCTCCGCTTGAGCAGCCCAAAGAAAAAGTAGAGCAATTTCGAGGTAAGACATTATTTGTATCTCGATGATAGCCTCTAGCCGATGCCCCGAACGCCCTGCGTAATGCGCGAAAGTGTTCAGTCAACATCGAACTCCACCGGGAATTGCATAATGCAATTTTCGATTGTCGGAAAATCGAAGCGCCGGGAACGACCTTCTAGCGGACTGCCGCGTTACGCGGCCCGCGTAACCGGAAATGCGATTCTCGGGCCACTCACGAAAGGTCGTCTCGAGAACTGGAACATGGTCACAGTAGCCAGTTTCAGCTCACCGCGAACGGCTCATCAAACAGGCAATTGTAAAATTTTTACAGTAAAAACTCATCTTATGTTCCCCGCCGAGAACAGATGATGAGTTTAAATTTTCGGCTCAACACTAATACTAGCACGTACACGTTTTGACATAACATCGTAGTTCATGGAAAGTTCACTTCTCCAGAAGAAGTTCTTCTGAAGAACCAGCGCCTCCCTATTTCAGCTTCCATTTCTTGGCTAAATCATAGGCCTTGGCAACCTTAACGGGTGATGGAAACGATTGTGACTTCATCAAGCTCTTATCCTTCCTCTCGAACTTATCAACTTTCCCCTTCGTCACTTCGGCAACTATCTTCCTCACAAAATTTAGGTTCTTCCGCTCGATTGATATACTGACAGAGATTAAACATGTCCGAGCCGCTCTTTGAGCGACCACTTACTCGATCGGGTCAGCTGAATCCGGATAAGAGAACTGTATTGAATCAATGACAGCATGATCGGCTTTGTGATTCCAGTGAGCTGACCCTATGATATACCCCGGTCCCTGAAACCCACAACGACAAGCGTACAATGGCTAACCGTCAGCCGCTCACGAGTACATCGAGCGATGGGTATACATCTCTATGAACATTGTGCGATTCATAGGATAGTGCTACGAATCAGACAATGTTCATCAGGTTGGCCACGTGCGAGCGGAGTTCTTTCCGCTTGCAACAAGCGGCTTGCATGTTGCCAGACTCTCAGCGCCCCTTACGCTTTTCATCTCCTTCCGTAGTTTCCATGGATATGCATTCTCGTTACTGATGGTGAACTCCTGTAACTCCTTCCGAAGCCTCAAGCCAAGAACCAGCGGAGCGAAAGTCTCAGGCTCTTTGTTCATGCGCTCTTTCAGGGCTTTCAAGTCGTACAGTTCGGCGTCCCCCGTAATCTGTGACTCTTCCTCCCACTGCTTAAAGATTTTCTTCCCCCATTGAGTGATGGTCCTCTCACAGGACACATCGTCAGTTATCTTATCCAGTGTTCCTGCTATCGGTAGCTCTCCAGGACTGGCGAACACATGCAGAGCAGCATCGGCATGGAGAAAGGCGAAGTTGCCAGCCTCGAAGTGACCTCCTGACTGAGTCAGCTTTCCTTCCCCGATCGCGCCGGAGTCCTCTGGCGTCGCAGGAGCGAGTTTACTGAGATTTGTGCCCGGAGCAAGCCGCGAGATTGATGGGGACTTACGTGGTCTCTCCAAGAGTAGCGAAGTTCATTACGTACTTTCCTCTCTTCTCGTCGAATTCAGCAGCGACAGACGCCTGCCACTACGAAGGAAGCACGCGAAGTTGAGCGATGCTCGACTCTGACGTGCCCCTCCCCACTGGTTGAACTGTCGTGCTGACAAACTTGTTGCCGTAGGTGCTGCCGAATCCCTTGAAGTCACGAACCATGAGTTCGCAACGGGGGCTGCGTCCCTCAGAGTCACTGCCTTCATCTGCGGTGACAACTTGTGAAAGCATGGCAGCCAGAGTAGACTCACTCTGCAGAGTTGGTACGGAGCACACAGTACGGCTGAGGCTTATTAAGCGTGTGAACGCACTAGTAGTGAACAGACTGTATCGTGTACGCTATTACCTGAGCTGCTCGATGATAGCCTTGACGCGATGCGCTGTCTTATGCCCTACAGAACACGAAATCAGTGTAGAACATGAGGTACCGATCTCCAAGGAGCTTTTCTTCGTGACTAAGGCGTCACGCCCTACCTTGAATGCCCTCCTTGACTCTGTTTGGGCGACCAAAATAGTGACGAAGGCGATGTGGAGGATGGACATCTCGAATCTTGACGAGCTGAATTTTCTGAATTCAATGTATTGGAGACTATTCTTGTCGCCCAACTATATTCATTATTATTTTCGTGGAAGTTTCTTTTGTATCGGATGGCTCAAAGGCTGATGGGTAGGTCCTGCGCTAACCGAACGCCTAATCGACAACATGCCAATCGACAAGTCTGTCGAGACGGCACGGAGAACGTCCGGGTAACTCTCCAAGCGCCCGGAATTGCACGTCTCGTGCGGTGGTGCGTGTTCCTCCAACTTTGCGCGCGACGTAATTCCGAGTGTGAGAATCCTACTGTTACCGGGTCCGGCGCGAAAACCCCACCACAGGTCCGCGAGCTCAGCCCCATACCGCGCGCATCACCTCTATAATAGAGGCTCTATTCAAGGTCCGTGAAAGCGACTCTTTTGTCGAGTTTTACTGAACTAATATTCTTCTCAGTGAGCGAGTCTTAGCTATACCCGACATAGGTGAGATCCCCACCGTGAAACCCTGAAAAATGAGTAAGCTAGCAGACCTTTTTTCACACCTAGACCCCGTCCTTTACCCATGTCTAAATTAAACAGTCTAATTGCTGACACAAAATGTTGCAGCGACATTGTCGCCCTACTCCTCAAGGCAGAAGCTTCCTGCGAGGTCCAGGCTCTGGACTCGAGGAATCCTCGACGAGGATAGACCTTCCTTCAGGCTCCTGAAGGGCATTCATAACTGCTCCCCTTCGGAGTGTGGCAGCTTACCTCCAGTGGGAGGTTCCTGAAGGAAGCCATCGAGGTAGCAGCTTGAGATCAATCAGTTATCAACCAAGTCTATCTATTTGGTTGTTATATCGTTCCTACTGAGCGGTTTGCGGTGGCCCAGTTGAGCTCTAGTCTGGCTGCTGAATGCCAACCGCTAGTGACATGGAGGAGATTGGGGAGAGTGCTTTGACCTGGTAGGTCCTGGGATTACCAGTCGCGCTCTCATGCCTCTAGCTCGGGCACTGTGTACATTAGTCTGTGGTTCGCTTGCCCACCAACTCGCAGTGGCTGTCACAGTTCTGGCACCTGAGCCGCCGCCCCTGCCTGGGGCAAGCCGTTTGACACTGCTCTCGGCTGCTTTGTGATGCCTCACGAGTGACAATCCGCTGCACAGTGCACACTGCACTGTTCGGGCTTCGGAACCACCTCCTCCCAGGCCCCGCGGCTACGGTTTTATCCAGAATATCGCTGAGCTGCAGAGAGACATTCGCCGGCGGCGAATCGCCGCAACAGGTTTGTCTGAGACTCAGACGAGACTGAGACTTCGTTCTCATGACTCAGAGTCTGAGTCATGGAAACGAATAATCCATAAATCACTTAACGGATTGAACTTTACACAATGTTTGTATTACACATCATATTGCATCGCGTTGTCGTTTATAGTCGAAGCAAGATGCAAACGAGAGGCGAGCAGAACCTCCGCAGGCTGCGGACCGCAGCGTACTCTCGTGCGGATTTAGCTGTGCTGCTGCACAGCGTGTGCAGTTGTGTGCGCATGCATCACAAGCAATCGTCTCGCAAGTTGTAACCGAGTGCTGCCAACAGTCCATGCTCATACAGACTGGCAGCCCAATCGAATGTGCAGCACTCCGAGACACATAGTTCCGGGAACTAAGTTCCCCCTTCTTGATATATCCTCATGGGCTGATCGCGCAAACGTACAATTCCGATAAGTGAGTGACGCCCGATACGCGGCGTCACTTCAGGAGGGACACGGTCATGTGACATGACTCATGTCAGAGACACGGACCATCTCGTAGTTATGCTCGTACCATCTGGGGTGAGCGAGTACTCGTTCTCATCGGTCGCGGGCTCAATGCAGAGCGCTCATGTAATACATGTGCCCACAGATCACAAGCGCTGTTTGACTTGCTGCGGTCGTCTCACGACCGAAAGAAATATCACGCATTTACGTATTGCCACGTCATGTATACCCCGAGTATAGCGCACTCATCTCTTTCATTGTCATCTCGAGCTGAGGAGTGGACCGATAGAGCATTTAGCAGATCACGGACTTCGCCAATGGAATAGACTGCGGAAACATCAGATGCTACAGCGAAAGTAGATAGAACCGATCAATAGTGCGAGCGAGACCGTCAGGCTGTAGGCGACAGCTTCGCTCACGCTGTGCATCTTCCGTGCTGCACCGAGCAGATGATCCTCAGTCGTGCTAGTTCTTAGACTCGTAGCTCGTAGCAAGCATACTTCGACGCTCGGAAGGTTGAGTGATCCAATCTCGTATCAATTGAGGTGACTGCACCGTATTTGATCGGAGGTAGCTCATGTAGCTTCGAGATTTTCCCGACAACTAAATGGCAGGGCTCATTGGTGACTTCAGAACTTCGCTCACTAGATGGTTGCTGATACCAAGTCGAGGGTGCTCCTCCTTGTCGTCAGTAATGACTGCCGTTGCAGCTGGGTTCATCGGGTTCAAGGTGCTGAAGTTTGTCAAGAGAATCTTAGAGAAGGCGCCCTTCCCCGGCCCTGGGGTAAAACGGCAGGCATCTTGGAGCGGCACCTGAGGAATGCCCTCAAGTGGCGTCTTGACATCTTCAGATAAGCTTCATGCTCCGACTTGCCCTGATGTCGCCCGAAGACCAATTCAAGAAGTTCTTGGAGATGCCTAAAATGTTTGGAAAGATCTGTTGCTTCAAGTCGGTAGAGCAAACTCTAACCTCTGAGCCTTGATAATTGGGTGGCTTTTGACACTCATAGTATTGCGATCGTGCACTTTTCTCCCGCAGGTCCCCAACTCGTCAAGTACTGGTAGTGTCCGACATGCCCACCTACCGTAGCGTCATGAAGAGAAGACCGAGAGAGTTCAGCAAGCCCGACTATGAGAATATCATGGACGGTGTTCAAATGGCCGTGAGTGAGGGTGATATGTGGAAGAAGCATCGAAGGATATCCTCGCGACCTCTGACGGAGACCAACGTCAACAAGCTCTTGCCCATGATCACCGACACTACGCAGAAAATGGTGAGTGCAGCACTCAGAGTCACTGAAGCGGCTCATTGCGCTACCTCCTTCTCGTGTCAGATTGAAAAACTCGAAGGATCTGCTGACGAAAAAGGGAATGTTCTCTGGCGTCCGGTGGAAGACCTCCGCTTGTGTGCTTCAAGAATCGCGTCCGCTGTCTGCATGGGCGAGGAAGATCCGATGGCCTCTGGAGGTCAGCAGCTTGTATGGCGTTTTCGGACGATCTCAAATACCTTTCAGATCCTCTCTACGGCAACGAGATGCAAGACGAGCTTTGGGGCCTCATCAGAGATGCATTCGTGGTCAGTATGAAGCCAACGCGCGTCTTCTATCACGACAGGTTTCTATACAAGCTGATTTTCCCAGGAGTTCGACAGGTAAATGACATCGCCATCCCGGCTTTGTCTGAAGCAGTCTATTCCTCAGTTCGCGAAGCGCTTCAAGTCTATCGAGTCCAAAGCTATAGACGGGTTCCGTGCCCGTGCGGCAGACGACCCTGAACGTCCTCGTCTCTGCAAGGGTTTGAAGGAGAGTGCGGGAAACGAGTATAGCGAGAAGGAGCTTGCGCACACTCTCATTATGTGAGTTGATTTCGCGTTGTTAGCATATGAACGCTAGATATCTCTGCGGTACTCGCAAGTGTCTTCATATTTACGCGGAATCGACCTTGACCTCGATCGTTGCTAGTCGATATTTCTGAAAATAAAATTTCTCAGGTATCTGGGGGGTGGTGGAGAAACTACCGCCAGCGCCGTGGCTTGGATGCTCCATGCTTTCTGTACCTATCCTGAGGTTCAGCAGAGAGCTAGAGCTGAAGCAGACTCCATTGGAGAAATAACGCCTACCTCTATTCACAGTATGCCTTACATCGAGGCATGCGCTTTGGAGGCTCTCAGAGTAAGCCTGAAAAGACGAGTCATTCGATAGACGTCTCCTCAGCTCAACCCCTCCGTGCCGGTCAGCATCAACAAAGCTCTTGTCGATACCGAAGTGGCCGGGAAAACCGTCAAGGCCGGCACCCAACTCATCTTCCTGGTCGGCCAGATGATGAGGGAGAACTACGACGAGGGAGATAAGTTCATGTAAGTGCCTCTCAGAGTCCGCTGTTAGAGTACTGACTCTCACACTCTCATTATGAGAGTCTCATAGTATGCGCGATTCCAGTCTTTGGTCAGGCCTGAACGTTGGCTGTCGACCGATGGTGCTTCGATAGACGTGGAGAAGCGTTCGGAGTTCATCGCATTCGGCTTCGGTCCAAGACAGTGCCCGGGAAGATTCCTAGGAATCGCAGAGATCATCTGTAGCGCCGCCCTCTTCCTCCGAAACTTCGATGAATTCCGCCACGCTAAAGGTCAAGAAGGCTCTTCAATGTTCACAACTCCGCTAACGACTCTCCCTCAAAACTTGGTTGTAACCATGCGGTGTCGCTGCAACATTGGCGCTTAGACGCCTGTGAAAGGATGATCCTTTCACAGATCCTTTAAGGATCTCACACATTTATCCTATCGATTCACGGTGGCTTGAATGCTCCCGGTTTGAGTCAGACCGTTTGACGGTTATAGCTCTAGTATCGCTGACCGGCAGTGGATGAGTAACAAGATAGCGGATACAACGACTGAGTTGCCTTATTGTCGGAAGATACTCCTATTATTAGCCCTCTT
Source organism: Perkinsus olseni (assembly GCA_013115135.1). Classification (NCBI taxonomy): domain Eukaryota; phylum Perkinsozoa; order Perkinsida; family Perkinsidae; genus Perkinsus; species Perkinsus olseni. The sequence goes on along the minus strand of JABANP010000293.1, from coordinate 50,596 downwards.
TTCCCATCCTCGTATGCGATGCTACCATATTCTCCGTACGTTTGATACTTCTATTGTCTACCTTCTGTGCCAGTCTACGTGATGTTTGAATGGTTTAGCCAATATCATTAAAGTGCTGCCACGAAAGATGTTATTATGGTTCATCCAGTATCATTTGATTGCTGTCACAAACGAATGGCTCAAACATCCATTTTTTCGAATATCGCGCATGACGCTATTACGAAGATCCCTGTACTGACGTCACGAAAGTTGTTATTTTCGTTTGAGTGACGTCTCAAAAAGTATCATTCAATTGTTGTCACGACGGATGTTGATATGAATCAACCGTACTATTCACTCGATGTTACAAACCCTCTTTTCTTGGTTCAGCCAATATCATTCAGGTGTTGACACGAAAGATGTTAATATGGTTCATCCAGTATCATTTGATTGTTGTCACAAACGATATTGGTATGGCTCAACCATACCATTGTATGGATAATATGCTGAATGTTATTATGACGATCTTTGTATTGACGTCACGAGACTTGTTATTATCGTTTAACCGATGTCCCTTTCATCCCGTGCATCTTATTGTCATGTCGCATCATGTCTCGTTAATGCATCGCTCTATTGTGATGACTTCTCATTGTCCCCACGTATTATGGGTCGTGCCCTAATAGTTCAACCGTTATTAGCATAGCGGTGCGACAGGCGACATCTCTTGAAGTCGGACCTCACGGCACATCCAGATTCGTCCAGGCTTCGGTAGTCCAGGTAGATACGCTCGGTATACGGACTTTAGGGGCGTATGCCTTAACTTCACGTCCCAAGTTAACTCCTTTCCGAAGACTCAGTGAAATGCGTTCAGTCTGGAGGCGGGAGGATGACACCCTCAAGGTGTAGCTTGGAAAGCGATAGGAGGGGGAACCGTCAGACGTGGTGGTGAACGGAAATTTCCCGCGGAAAACAGGAGCACAGTGCTCCGGGTACTCGTCGGAGGCGATTCGTCTTCCCACTGGCCCTAGAACTTAGGAACCGCTCCTCGAGGCAGGATGACAAGCTTCGTGAGGAAGGAGGTCTTCCCTGTAACCTTGTAGGCTTAGGAGCGTAAGATCCTCAATAACACTGATAAAGTCATTCGGGCAGCCAGGACCGGGCTGTTCAGTAAGAGAGCAAGACAGCGATCCTAGGATCGACCTCGAGGATCCATTTTGAAGATCGATCCAAAAAACTGGTTAAGGGAACTCTGTTCTGAACTTTTCCAGGACTGATCCCGGGACCGCTCTCGAGGAGTGTTCAGAACTTATGAACCCGAACTCAGGATTGAACTGGAAGTTTGGAACTTATGAACTATAAATTCCGAACTTCAAGTCCAAACTTCAAGTCCGATCCCGAGATCGATCCCAGCCTTGGGGTCTCTTTACAGTCACTTGAGAACTTGGTAGCCCGACAGTAGCCTGTGCGACTTGTCGAAAATCGGGCTTGCTCTGGTTCGGGTTTCCTGACAGTTGATTTCCTCGTCAGTGACTTCAATGCAAGCGTCTCAGAAAACTGCAATCCTCGCTAGCTCGGACTGTCCGAAAAGCTACGTTCGTCCGAGTCGGACGTAGATTTTGGTCCGAAAAGAAACTGCAGTCTGCGTTATGCAGTCTGGGCTTTCTAGGCTCGTAGTTGTTTACTAGACTTCGATCCGTTGCCAGCTTCCTGTGACCCAGCCATGGTGACTGATATCCGGTCGTTTGTTCAGTTTGTCGGAGGCAACCTGGCGCAATGGCAAAGGCGTATCACTAGTTGCACTGTGAGACACCCAATACTTGCAGTCTGTTGGATTGCGGTAACAGGTCGTGGGGAGCCATATGTCCGAAGATTCCAAGTCAGAGTTGACCCCCGAAATTGATGTCCTTATCGGCGAAATTGATTTCCTTAATCATGAAATTGCGTGCCTTATTCGCGAAATTGATTTCCTTATTTGGGGCCTGCCGCTAAAATGACTTCCTTATCCGCCAATTGTATACCCTCATCTCGACCCTACCGCCAATCTGCTGTCTCAAACCGCCAACGTGAAATCCTCGACCCCCATATAGGCTACGGCCTTATCCGCCAAATAGACTTCTGAATGGTATAGTTGCACTGTGAGCCAATAGTTGCAGAATACTGTATCCTACAGCATTCTGAAGTGCATTCTACAAGCACTGTATTATACTGTCACCTGACTCGTACGTAATCGATAGCATTGTGTTGCAGTTTACTGGCTAGATCCCAGGGCCACGCTTACTGCTGCGCCACTAAGACTCAGCATCCTTAAAGACCATGCTTCGGTTTCACTTCCCACATCTCCTCGATGTTATCACAAACTGTGCTACAGCGACTATTATGCTTTTGCATTCCAGCCTGGAATTTCCGGTTGGGTCTCGGCATGCTCCGCGGCTGAGCCTCAGCCGATATTCTCTGGCTCCTTTGAGGGCGGGAAGACGAGACTGGGCCCCGGAGGCTTCTGCTAGCGCGAATGGGCAGCCCAGTGTGGCCTTGTATGGGCAAAGTACAAATTCCAAGGCGCCTGAAATTACAAAAATTCGAGGCACCTGTTAGTAGTAACACTCGCATTGGTTGACTCAACAACACCTGGGATGGACATAGTGATTGAGTGTAACGGGAGTCAAAGCTTCTTCTTCTATCCATTCCAGCCGATGGGCTCCAAGCGTTCTATGCAGCGAATAATGGGCGACCGAGATTGGGCGACCGAACTGTGGCAGCCTGCCACTGGCAGAAGGAAGAGAACTGTGGCAGAGAAGCGAATATAGGGGAAAAGCCCCCTGCTGGGATTTGAACCCGGAGATCTTGCGTCGAGCTTCTCTTTTTGGTTACAAACTCTTCCTCTTTCTACGTTAAGGCTGGTAGAGGTTAGAAAAGTTGACTAAGACCTGATGGAGAGCGTACCGTAACCTTCGTGAACCCGAAATCCCATGAAAAAGCGCTGCGCGCCTTGTAAAACAGCCACCCGCGCTGGATTTTTGTCATCCGCCTTGGATCTCGGTCAGAGTCCTCGGTTGGATTTTTGTCAGGTGCCTTGGATTTTGGGAATCGTCAGCCTAGTGTATTCCTTGTATATCGCTCGCCCACCGTTTCTAGACACTCTGCATGCCTACTGATGGACTGAGATAAGAGCTACCGCTGGCTCCATCTTGTGTTATTGTGATAATCATGCCCGACACCTGTGACCACCCAGAATCACGTTCTGTCCCGTCGTAACGTGAGCCTCACGTTATTGTAAGGAATCTCCCTATCTCCGCTCCGTTGTCTTTATATTTCGCCGACGCCCATAGCGTGATCGATACCCTGCACTATAGCCTGTAAGTAGATCCCAAGTGCAGCACACCCACATTTACGCCCCTGTCGCGTTGCTAGTATGGACGGAACCCTTAGAGTTATGGGCGGATATCTTCAACGTCGTGATCGAGTCGTCGATTGATACTGTAGGTAGTCGATGCCAGTGACTCTGGTAACACAATCCCAAAGGCAATAAAGATATCAGATAATAGTTGAGCTGCTGCTGACGAGTTGGCAGACGGGCCAACGACAGTCCACAAAAGAATCCACGAAAGACTCTAAATGCAATCGATCCTTGGACGCAGACACATACAAGCTGCGCTTAACAGTGTTAAATTAACACTCTCGCGCCCACCAAATACTGTCTATCTGTCTACCTTGCACGCGCGGGGCCACACAGTCAAAAAGTTAAAAGCAGCAAGTATGGCCAAACGGAGTCGATTTACATATAGCGAACAATCGATATCTCGCAGCTAGAACACTGGCCAACAGGAGCGGGCAGATCCTCCTGCCACAACGTCGTGAGGCACGTCACGTCGCTCCCGAGGATAGCGCATTTGTGTTTGTGCCGTTGCACAAAGGCAAGCGCCAATTCAGTGTATCTTTGTTGAATCTGCCACAGTTGAAACTGCCACAAGATGCTCGGCATGAAAGACTGACTAATTAACCATACACTTTTCTACTCTTCCATTGTATGGCTCTTGAGTCAACCAGTGTCCCGACCGAAGCTCTAAACAATTTGTTCCAAATCCTCTGTTGTGTCGTTCGGGTGTATCAGGTGACATCGGACTCAACACACGGGAGAGACGTACTATGCCATCTAAAGCCTTGTATTTCATGGAGGAAGTGTCTCGCCTCGAGCACAGCGGAGCGAAGCGCATCATCTTCAAAGGCCGAGGTGGGGCCTCAGCGTGACATCCGGCTCGGGACAATGTCCCACATGGAGTGGTCCCGAGGCCTCTCGGGTAAGCGCTACTCGTGTAGCCTCCTTTGTCATATATGAAACTCCGAGTATATGGAGGTTGATGATGCTCAGAGCATCGGAACTTTCGATTCAGGAGGCTCACTCTGCCTTGTATACTCACGCGGTGCATGCTCCTGGCGTCGGCGCTGTCCCGTTGAAGAGATCATCTGACCAGCTGCAACTGAGTTCGAGCTATTATCTGAATCCCATAACCGACCACTCTGTCATCCTTCTTGCTGCTGATAGCAGCACGGGCATGTTGACCTGCAACCGACGACTTCAACAGAATTACGCGAGAAAAGCCCTGCATGATGACTTGATGAACCCGCCCTGGTGCAGTGTGTCCCCGCGCTAGTAATGTGTACGCATTTTTATGCTGTGTTGAACGCGGGATTTTCGTGAAGCCAAACTAAGTTTTTGGCAGCTCTCCACCCTCAAAAGGTTACCCGTCTCATAGATTCCTAGAGGTATCAGCCTGTGGTGTCCTGTACTACAGTCACGGTCCCCATGTGCGATTGATTTCTAGGCTGAACTCTGTGGGGCGCTTCGAGGCGTCATGAGGAGTACAAACACGTTGAAATCTTTACGAGATTCTCAGAAGTTGTAACAATGTTTGGGCTCCTACAATCATTCAGACCCTCAGCCTCCGGGTGGTTGCTGATGATGAGTCAGAGATACGCCAGTCTGCCTTCGATGATAGCAGCTGCTACAGCTGGGCTGATAGGCCTGAAGGTTCTGAGGATCTTCAAGAGCATTTTCGTGAAGGCACCCTTTCCCGGGCCTGGGGTGAGACAACGCTTCGAGTTCCCCGATGGGGCTTCACACGGAGCTCATCTGACTGCATCTCAGATAAGCTTCATGCTCCGACTTGCTCTTATGTCAACTGAGGATACATTCAAGGAGTTCATGGCGATGACGAAGAAGTTTGGGAAGATATGCTGCTTCAAGTAGGCTGAACGATACCTGGTTAAGGCTGAGGCTGAGACCTGAGGTTCGACGGAATCTTCTATTCTGTCCGTGTAGGACTCCAACTCGTCAAGTACTGGTAGTCTCTGACATGCCCACCTACCGTAGCGTCATGAAGAGGAGACCGAGAGAGTTCAGCAAGCCCGACTATGAGAATATCATGGACGGTGTGAGCATGGCTACGGCTGAGGGTGATGTTTGGAAGAAGCATCGAAAGATATCCTCACGGCCTCTAACGGAGACCAACGTGAACAAGCTTTTGCCCATGATCACCAGAACTACCCAGAAAATGGTGAGTGCTTGACACGGCTCACCGCGATGCGTCTCTCGTCCGATACCAGGTGAAAAAACTGGAAGAATCCGCTGACGAGGAAGGGAATATCGTGTGGCATCCAGAAGAAGACCTTCGTCAGTGCGCTTCAATAGTTGTTTCGGCTCTCTGTATGGCCGAGAACTACCCGATGGCTTCAAAAGGTTATTATTGCCCTTGACGTTTCGGAAGTTCTCATTCGTCGTTTTAGATCCGCTTTACGGCGATGAGATGCAAGCCAAGCTTTGGGGTCTCATCGGAGATTCATTCGCGATAAGTATGAAATTCTCACGCGTCTTCTACCACGATCGGTTCTTGTACAAACTCATTTTCCCTTGGAGTGAGACAGGTAAGCCGGGGAGTGCTTCGGATGCGACCGATCGTTCCAAGCTCAATGTTTCTCAGTTCGCGCATCGTTGGGAACGAGTCGAGTCGGAAGTGATAGAAAGCTTTCGAAGGAACGTCGTGAACGGACCCAATCACCCTCGTCTGTCTAAAAGCCTCAAGGAAAGTGCCGGCGCTGAATTCAGCGAGAAGGAGCTCGCACACACCCTCATGATGTGAGACAACTCACCTGTTTCGGCAGAGCCGTTCCCATTGGATTCCAATGGGAGCGAATTGACATTCTAATAATTGGAAAGTTGATCCACCGGGTGAATTCCACCCCCGTAGTTCTCTCATATGAATATGCCAACTCACTAAGTTGAACTTACATTTCTCAGGTATCTTGGAGGTGGCGGAGAGACTACTGCCAGCGCCGTGGCTTGGATGCTCCATGCTTTCTGTACCTATCCTGAGGTTCAGCAGAGAGCTAGAGCTGAAGCGGACTCCATTGGCGAAATAACGCCTACCTCTATTCACAGTATGCCTTACATCGAGGCATGCGCTTTGGAGGCTCTCAGAGTAAGCCTGAAAAGACAAGTCATTCGATAGACGTCTCCTCAGCTCAACCCCTCCGTGCCGGTCAGCATCAACAAAGCTCTTGTCGATACCGAAGTGGCCGGGAAAACCGTCAAGGCCGGCACTCAACTCATCTTCCTGGTCGGCCAGATGATGAGAGAGAACTACGACGAGGGAGACAAGTTCATGTATGTGCCTCTCAGAGTCCGCTGTTACACTACTGACTCTCACACTCTCATAGACTATGAGTCATAGTTTGGGATATTCCAGTCTTTGGTCAGACCTGAACGTTGGCTGTCGGCCGATGGCAGTTCGATAGACGTGGAGAAGCGTTCGGAGCTCATCGCCTTCGGCTTCGGTCCAAGACAATGCCCGGGAAGATTCCTAGGAATCGCAGAGATCATCTGTAGCGCCGCCCTCTTCCTACAGCACTTCGACAACTTCAGCTTCGCTAAAGGCCAGGGTGTCCCTCCGAAGTTCTCTACTCCGTTAACGACTCTCCCTCAAAACTTGGTTGTAACAATGCAGTGTCGCTGCAACATTGGCGCTTAGACTCCCTTACAGCCGTGCCGTTTTCTGTTGATTCACGACGGCATAATGTTTTTTACCGACGAGTATAGCACTAGTATCGTTAACCGGCGGTAGGTCACCTTCAGGCTAGCACTTGTACCAACTGAGGAGCCTTATCGTCGGAAGATACAACAAGTCTTCGTCCTTCTCCTTTTTTGCTATTTCTGGTCCATCATCTGATCGCCATTGCTACATTCGGGTTACGCCTGGCTGCCCTCCGTCCCTCTCAACATTATTATAGTCACGTCAAGCTTTTATGGCTCATGCAATGTTATCCAAATATTGTCTCGAATGATGTCATGGTGGTCCGACTAATGTCATTTCAATTTTGCCTCATCAATGTCAGCAGTCCGCAAACAATCTCCAAATGCTGGCACGAACGATACTATTATGGCCCGGCCAATATAACTCAAGTGCTGCCACGAACTATGTTATTATGATTCTGCCAGTACCAATCGATTGTTGTAACGAAGGATACTAGCATGGCCCAACCATATAATTCTGTCCACAACACACATGAAGTCGATTGTTTTTGACGATCTGTTTGTCGACGCCAGGAGAGTCGTTTTCATCGTTCAACCGGTGTCTTTTCATCGACATCGCGTACAATGCACTGTATGTGTGCTCCTACAACTTAATCATCGTTCGCGTGACGGCGTGTGACCGGAAGACGACCTCGTGCCTCAGCTTCTCTCGACTTCTAAGCTCCTGGTGGATATGCTACATGGGCCGATTTGGTGATTCCCGGTAATTACAGTATCCCCACTTCTTACTAAGAAGGTCTTAGTAGGAATTTCTTACGTGAGCTTCTTTCAGCTTCCTCGACGTCTGGAATGTGTTCAGTCTGGTGGGACAGTGGAGCGTAACGTCAACAGCGAAGGTTAAGGGGGGAGGCGAAGCTTCAATAAAGCTTCGCCTCCACACCAACTTTCCGTCGCTCGGGCGCGCTGTCGGGTGTGTGTGCCCATAAAGCTGCCATATGGGCACACACCCTTTTCGCGCGCAATCCAGTCCCCATTTGTGAACGAGTAGACTCCGACCAGAGGCATTACAAACAGCGTGTCCGAAGCTTAGGTATTGAACTACTTGACGCTAGTCTTTACAAAAGAATTCCTTCAAACTTTGAAGGAGCCGGCAAACGAAATTGACGAAAGCGAAAAGTTCGGTTTCGTATCGGTTTCGGTCGAGCAGCGACCGAAACCGAAATCGCGAGCGGACTACTAAACCGAAACGGGAAAAAACCCGAAATTTCGCCTTCGATTCGGTTGATCGCTCTAAAGTACATTATCTTTCTTTAGAAACTCGTAACGAATCGTTACGATTCACTTACGGGCCGTAGGCTACGGGCCGTAACCAGACCTAAGTTAGGTCACCTAACTGGGAAAATGTGTACTCAAATCATGTAACGTTGGGTTGAAGTTCAACCGTTGAACCGTGGCATGAAATTGTTGTTATATTTGTAGAAGCTGATTGGTACCGAAATGCAAGCGACTGAGAAATGAGACGCAAACAAACGCTCAGTCGAATGATATTATCTGGGTCTTACTGGGAGGTCTTTCGTAACCCGATCTACGTTACCCGATCTTTCGTGAATCGCCAGTCTGGAATTCCGTGGCCTTACCTTGCGCCACTCCCGCCATTTCGCCTAGGCATCCTTTTTCTTCGAGCTCCTTTTTGATATGCGTTTACAGCATTGCCTTTTGACGTGTGACCCCGCGGGAGTAGTTGAAACAACTGATTCGAATCTAGACTATAGAGTCCAGAGCGGAGTCTTCTCGAAAGACCATGATGATCTGACCATCTGAGTATCAAATTGATACTCAGATGGTCAGAATATCATGGTTCGAATCAAATTCTCTGAGCATCAAAGAGTATTGAGTATCGTCAGAGCGTCAGAATATTAAATCGAAAATTATTACCGAAAATTCGAAACGAAAACGAAATTCGGCGACGCTGATCCGAACCGAAACCGATCCAAACGGATGCCCTCAACAAAAAATCGAAACCGAAAAACGAAACCATTTCGGTTCGGTTGCCGGGGCATGGTTGCCGAGTCGCGGCGCGACTCGCGGTCGCGGTCCGCGACAGGTACGGGGCTGCATTTGCGACTCGACCGCGATCCCTCCAGCGGCAAGGTTATAAATCAAAAATTGTCGTAAACCTCATGACGTGCTAACGAAGCTCATTATCTCCAGTGGACCCTATGAGGCCTCGGATGAGCAGTGCTCATTGAGCACAGTTTGTATGGTTCAAGAAGAACGAGCAAGCCTCCTATAGAGTTCCTTGAAGGGACATTACCTATCCTGTCAGCCGGTCTGACTCAGCCCCATGATCCCTCTGACCGTCAAAGCCTTTGAGTTTGATGCCTCTTATTGAACGGTTCAACTAAGTTGAGTCAACTTGGGCAGCGATGATTCTGTTTGGATCATCGATTCCTAAGCAGGTGACCAAAGATGATCAATGGTGATGAATCATGCCCAATCAGTAGCGCGGGAGTGTCGCGAACTTCCAGAGTTATCGACCCGCTATTGTGTAAGTCAGATCAGATGGGATTCCATAGATTCCTGGTTCCTCGAACCTGGAATCTGGTTCCAGCTATATGGAACGTTATTCACTTCTATTGTGAAGTTCGGACTCTTAAGCTCCACACAGGGCCTGTGTCACAGGCCGGTCTGTCTCCAATCCTTACTTCCGTCCACTCTCGCTACCGGGCAGACGTCTAGCGGCTACGGCCCGTGAAAGCACCTCAACGCATTCCTGAATCCTCTCTTCACCCGTTGCCCTTCAGGAAGCTCCAAAAAGGTCAGCCTGCAACTGGTAGTTCCATATATGCCACAAAGGCGAGGGAGTACCCTGTATCTTCGGGCCGACGTCACGTCACGCTAGGTTCCCTGTCACTAAATCTATGAGGCTCACACCAGTTCATTGTGTAAGACCCCGCACGCTTCGAACCATGTTGGATTCGCTGCACTGCAGCCTGCGTACTCGCGGTTCGGTCGGAGACTTTGCGAGTCATTCCTTGTCTCACTGTGAGACTCTCGCACGGTCCCGACCTATTTTGCCTCTAGGTTTTCCTTCCAAACTTTTCCCAGCTTCTCCCTCTCGCGAATGAGATCCCTGCTCTACGTATCTGTGTTGTTCTCCCTCACCGTGAGTTGTCTTCCGCAGTCATCAGCAACTCACATCAGTGTGAAAGTGTCAGGTGCGTTTACATGCTCAAAACGTTATCTATCGTCGCTATTATCATGGCGACGACATGAGCCTTATTGGAGGGCAAGCCAAAGGCTTCTGTGAAGACAACTTTTGCTCCGTGGCAGTGGATGCCGCCTCCCCCGGCCAAAAGGTAAGAGACTGTGGAGTCCCGATATTTACATAGAACCCGTGACAGTGTGTAGCCGGTTCATCAGCTGATGCGGTTTCCTTCATTTCAGTCCGTTGTTGGGGTGGTCCAGATGGTCATTCCGGCGAAGCATCTCGGCCCGAAAGACCGAAAGGCGATCCTCGCCCACATGTGAGTTGGGATTAGTTTCTTGTCGTCAAAAAAGAGGTCCTTGCCTCTCGTGATAAATTGAAGTTTGGCAATTCACCGCGGAAAGGCAGTCGCTGTTCCGACAGTGTTCGTGTTGCAGGTCGGGATCAAGCAACACTCGTCAACTCTTGTCGAGCGTCAAAAAAATCCTCGGGCACATCTATTTCGTAGGTTGGGAGGCGCTATTTAGAGATGCTAGGTCAGCTCTGTCACTTTCAGGTGAAAGTGGCAGACAATTGGCAACGGATGGGCATCGCCAAGAATCTTCTGGCGGAGACTTTTAGGGAGGTGAGTTCATCACTCTCCTCGACGTTCCGAGTTCCGACTGAGATATTCAGTCCGCTCAGCTCCGATAAATCTGTTCTACCATTCCCATTTATCAGATTGGCAGGACGGAGCCCAGGGTAGTCGCCATGTTCCTGCATGTGACCTCGGATAATCCAGGCGCTATCGCTCTGTATGAGAAGTCCAAATTCATCAAAATTCGGAGTGAGTCCTATGGGACGAGCGGAGCGCTAACTAGAAAGTCTTCACTTTCTTCTCTTGTCAGACCTCTCACCTACTCATTTCCTCTATGCGCGTTACGATTTCACTTAGCTCTATTTCCCTCAAGAGCATATGCTCGCTTAACTGTGGATTCGATTCCACTGAATTTCCTTTTTTCCAACTATTTCGTCACTCGGTCCAATTACTCATTTCAACTGCTAGACTTATTTAAAATGAGTTATTCGTAACATGGATCTCGGAAGCGCCGACCAGCACGGCGCTTCTGTAAGTGGCCCGTGGCCATTCATACTATCGCTACGGATAGCAGAGATTTTCTGATCTCTCTTTCCCGCGGCATCAGACTTTTTGGAAAGTGGTAAGCTGATTATTTCTCACAAATTCAATCAGTTTCGCCCCCAATTAGTGGGACACAACACTGTCAGCTGAAGCTAGTCACCCAATTCCCTATGTTGCGTTCGCAAGTTTCAGCTGATGACACGAAAAAACCCCTGAAAATGAACAATGCCGCAAATTCGACGAATCAGGATTCGAATGTAATACTTTTGGGATCGAGTATTCATAAGATACTCTCTCGATTCCAGCTAGCCTTTCGTATGTAGCTGAAATGGCAATTATACTCCACAGTGGATATTAATGATTTCACAACTCGCGGTGAGCCGTGAGTTGCTGAGAATTTGCAACGAGCTGATAGGGCGAGTTTTGCAGTTCTCGTCAACCACGGGGAAATTAACTTGAGAGGAGGGTGTCTCCAGCGGAGTATGTGCTGACCTCCAGTGGAGCCTCGCTGCGAAATAATTCCCTGAGCCGACAAAATGCAGAAAAAACACGAATCTCTGCGACTTTTTTGCGCGGTGTAGAGCATAGTGCGGCCGCCTTCTATCCTCCGGGTCGGCCTGCTGTAGAACCTAAGGGAGGGGGCCCCTCCGAGGGGCCACTGAGTGGCCGTCATTCAGGAGGCAGTCATTTGCTGCGAGCGAACGCGCGAATGTGGTTCTAAAATGATGTGGGAAAGAACCTGTCAAGCAGCTGGGCTTCGATGGTCGCGAACACCAACTCGTCTCAGCGACAGCTGCAAGGCGTCCTCGAAGCTCTCGCTCAACGCCAAACAAGCCTGATGTATCATGATGCTAACTAAATGAGACCTATTGAAGAGTACTGATGACCGGCTTGCTTGTCCCCCTCTTCCACTCAATTTGGCTGAAGTAGCCACGCACAGTTGGTTTCCACTATCTAATCGGTAGTATATACTCATGGGCAGCACTGCTGCTGCAGCTGCGGTATCTTGCGTTCCACGAGTACAAATAATGCGTAGATTTTCGATGCATGTCTGGCATATTTGCCAGATGGATGATGGTGGGCGGAAAACGTCCGAGAACGAGATGCGAGGAAAGCTGGGCTCAGTCAGGGCTGCTGCGGCGGGCCCGAGTATCCACCGGTCTGATCCCGGCCTAACAGTGTAGAATGTCGAATAGCCTTAGCATTGCTAAGGGTGGCACCCTATAGAACCATATCTCCGAGGCATTGTAGATACCGCATCTATCTGGTGACTTCCGGTGACGTCGGTGACAACTACCGCGCAATTGACTACGGCAAAAATGCCACGAAGGATGCCTGCAAGAGAGCATGACCCTCGAGGACCTCGACCAAGATCAAGGGCGGAATTCAGAAAGTCGGACCTCTCCGACGGCAGCAGTCTAAGGCAAGAAGATCATGGTACCCTAACGGGGATAGTCTCCGGGAGATAAGAGATCCTTGGGTCTGGACTACCCGAAAGACTGTTCACAGTCGACAAGTGCAAGTACATAGCATAATTGACATATTAGCACTGCAGCACTCCTCGTACGTATTGTCCGAGAATTCATACGAGAAACTATACCGATTACATATGCCATACTCCCGGCTTCGCCCGCGGCAGACACAAATAGAGCGGTAAATAATGCTCTGACACCCTTGATTCAAGGGCCTTGAATATCGAACTCGCAACGTCACTGACGTTATGTCAGTCGGAAATAAACCCCCGAAAGTGACGACTAGTCACTGAAGAGCGGTATTTTATCTGATTCCACGAGCAAGAAGTATTTAGAGACAGCTGAGTGCAGGTGAGAACTTCTCACCTGCACTGAGAAGGTAAGATAACCTGCTAGGGAGTCACAAGCTGTGGCTCGCTCGCTGGTGAGCACCTAAGCGTGGATCTGGTTCTCGAAGCGACCGTGGTAGACCGCCATTGGCGGTGTCCCTACATCATGTGAGAAACAGATCTGAGCAGGGTCAGATCCGGCGGCATAACACGAGGGACAAGCTGTTAGTGCTTCCTATGCTATCCCTCACGCTGCCTGAGACAAATCCAGCGAACCGATCTACCACATCCTCCACTACTGTGATCGGATGCTCAGACCCATCGGTGGACATGCGGTGGACTCACCCGGCTCTCGTGATCTCTGGAACTTGAGCCACCGGCTCACGCGGGGTAACCACTGTGCCTTCCGGCGGGAATTTCAGTCAGACGGACTGAGCAGAGGAGCCCTTAAATGACTGGAACACATAGTCTATATGACCATGAGGCATCTAGACCTCCGAAATCTAACGCTATGAGAGGTGATCCAACAGGATGTGTAGAACAGGTCGAGCAATAAAATGTACTTCAAATCGATTGTTCTGCCTATACGGGGGAAAACATGCCCTATATTGACCAGTTTTGTATCCTCTTAGCGTCGACCTAAGATGCTTGGAGATCGGGTTCGTCGGAATAATGCCACTATACTATAAAGGCATACCGATAGCATGCCGACTATAAAGTTTATAGTCGACATGCTATCGTGTCTGGCATTATGGGAACAAGACTCGGAATCGTTACCGGTACGGTTTATCGCTGAGACGACGACGGACTCTCGTTCCGATCTCATCAGAGGGATCGGCATAGCGAAGTGACCATAGGAGAGTGCGAACTGCATAACGCCTACATCTCTTCAGCAAAGAATGGGACGCCGCATGATCCAAGAAAATAAGCCGATGGCAATTTGCTTGGACCAAAAATGAAACCAATATTGGTTGACGTTGAGCTCTGGCTTCCAATACTCTACCATTCCGTCCATAGCACTTCAAGTCGCACTTACCAATGCGATCGTGATTCATAGTGTAACTACCGTACAGTGTAAAGCACAGTACATCCATAACGTAATGCAGGGTCGCGAACACATTACTATTAACTTAAGCCCGTAACGGAATCGCGGAAGAGACACACTCGTTCATTGTCCTGGACCCTACGAGCTAGAGCTCCCACGCTTTGTAGAGATTGTCCCTATACTGCACAATACTTGTCTCCGATTTCAAGTTTTTGCTGTGTCGCATATAGCGTGACGCTAGAGCGCATTACTCAGATGTTACTGTTATTCAAGCTCGTGTAAAGCCGACGACCTTTACTCATAACGAGTGCTTTGGGTTTGGTTTAATTTACTACACTTCGAACCATGTCGGGTTTGCCGCACGTCACGGGCTGTACCCATATAATCCCAGCTTCGGGATTATTAATCATGCCCGATCTCCAAGACAGGAGTTCCGTAAGCTTCCATTCGGACCGTTACTTTGGAGCACTATTCATGTGACATGGAGACTTACAGCACTACTACGACTGCTGCACGTCACCTTCAGCGTGAAGCTCGGAGCTTCGAGCTCCATATAAAGCGATCTGTCTCTAACGCTTGCTTCCGTCCGCTCTCCCTCCCGGGTAGAAGTCTAGCTGCTACGGCCCGCAAAAGCTCCTCAACCTATCGTTTCATCCTCTTTTCATCCTCAGCCCATCAGTAAACTCGAAAGAGGTAAAGTAGCGGTCGATCGCCCCTCAACATCACAAGGGCGAGGGAGGACCCTCTTTTTTTGGGCGAGCGTAACCGATAGCAGTTGTGACGCCGTCACGCTAAGCTAGGTTCACCGTCACAGCCTCTTCGTTCATACCCGTTCGTTGTCTCAGAGCCGGGCCAACCTACGAAGGGTTCGCTGCATACTTGCGGCTCAGTATACGCATCTTGATAATACTTCATCTTACAGGGCCTTCACGCATTCTGCCACCATCTTAGTCTTCCTTCACATTTTTTAGCTACTTTACCACGCGAATGAGATCCCTGCTCTACGCATCTGTGTTGTTCTCCCTCACCGTGAGTTGTCTTCCGCAGCCATCAGCAACTCACATCAGTGTGAGAGTGTCAGGTGCGTTTGCATGCTCAAAACGTTATCTATCGCCGCTATTATCATGGCGATGACATGAGCCTTATTGGAGGGCAAGCCAAAGGCTTTTGTGAAGACAACTTTTGCTCCGTGGCAGTGGATGCCGCCTCCCCCGGCCAAAAGGTAAGAGACTGTGGAGCCACGATATTTACATAGAACCCGTGACAGTGTGTGTAGCCGGTTCATCAGCTGATGGGGTTTCCTTCATT
Organism: Perkinsus olseni; assembly: GCA_013115135.1. Taxonomy (NCBI): domain Eukaryota; phylum Perkinsozoa; order Perkinsida; family Perkinsidae; genus Perkinsus; species Perkinsus olseni. The sequence goes on along the minus strand of JABANP010000293.1, from coordinate 35,111 downwards.
TCAGTCCGTTGTTGGGGTGGTCCAAATGGTCATTCCGGCGAAGCATCTCGGCCCGAAAGACCGAAAGGCGATCCTCGCCCACGTGTGAGTTGGGATTAGTTTCTTGTCGTCAAAAAAGAGGTCCTCGCCCCTCGTAATGAATTGGCCTCCGGCAATTCACCGCGGGAAGGCGGTCGCTGCCTCCAGAGTGTCCGTGTTGCAGGTCAGGATCGAGCAACACTCGTCAACTCTTGTCGAGCGTCAAAAAAATCATCGGGCACATCTATTTCGTAGGTTGGGAGGCGCTATTTAGAGATGCTAGGTCAGCTCTGTCACTTTCAGGTGAAAGTGGCAGACAATTGGCAACGGATGGGCATCGCCAAGAATCTTCTGGCGGAGACTTTTAGGGAGGTGAGTTCACCACTCTCCTCGATGTTCCGAGTTCCGACTGAGATATTCAGTCCGCTCAGCTCCGATAAATCTGCTCTACCATTCCCAATTTTCAGATTGGCAGGACGGAGCCCAGAGTAGTCGCCATGTTCCTGCATGTGAGCTCGAGTAATCAAGGCGCTATCGCTCTGTATGAGAAGTCCAAATTCATCAAAATTCGGAGTGAGTCCTATGGGACGAGCGGAGCGCTAACTAGAAAGTCATCACTTTCTTCTCCTGTCAGACCTCTCACCTACTCTTTTCCTCTATGCTCGTTACGATTTCACTTAGATCTTTTTCCCTCAAGAGCAGATGCTCGTTTCACTGTGGATTCGAATTCACTCAATCTCTTTTTTTCCAACTTTTGGGTCCGCTCACTACAAGCAGATTTACTCTGATCATGGACCTCGGAAGCGCCTTCCGAGATCCATGGGCTTCAAGGCTCGAGCGCCATTCATACTGTCGGTCGGTTCAGTAGAAAGCTGCTGAGCTCGGCCTTCCGGCGATCTGAGTTTGCTCTAGATTTTTTGGAATGTTGGTTGCTGATTATTTCTCACAAATCAGTTCCGTCTTCGATCGGAGCTACGCAGCACTTTCAAAGACAGCTACTCGGCCAGCTTTTTGTGTTGCGTTTACAAGTCAACTATGACAATGCTTGGTCTTGCTAAGGGTAAGTTCGGCCCTCGGTCTCCACAACAGTACGAAAGAGAGCCTCTTGAGGAATCGTCGGGCTTTTTTAAAAGGTCTAGCAATGATAAAGCATGTTTGAAAGACTCGGGCCCGTTGTGTTCTATTGGAGAGAAACACGGCACGGTTTCTTGGAGAAGAAATCGATTAGCTGGGGAACCTTGGTCCCACTGCAGTCACGCGCAACCTCTGGTCTGTATTGCCAAACACAGGCCCGGGCCGCGGGTTTGAGGTTTGGTCAATACCTCTCCCATCCTCAGCGACTGTGGGATTTCTTCGAGAACGGCATGCGCAGTGAGCGAATTCCAAGAATCAAGTACACGGCACCAGCGGCGATGAATCGCCAAGTCGTTTTGTCTCTTTGCCACGGCCAACTGGTACGGGTGCAACCGAGACTTCAACCTAACTGAGCATCTCGACAGGAGTCTGTAGGCGTGGGACTGTAAACCCACACCTCTCTCGAGCTCAGTTTATCGCGACTCGCTAAACCCTCTAGTTGTAACATACGCGAATCAGCCTCATCCGACGACATTCCGAAAATAACCACGGCCCTGAACTGGCTGAGCCGACTGAGCACAACACAACCCATCAAGCCTTGGAACGTGTCTCTAGTAATGGTCATCATTATACGGTACAGAGGATGAGGGCCTCTCACTGGTCACCGGAAGCGCAGCCACGGCAACCACAGTGAGCACACTGAACGACCTTCCCTTCGCCGAGCTGACTGCGCGGTACGCGGCAGATGCATGTGGTTCCCTGAGGGGAGGGATGGGCGACCTCAGCGAGCGGAAAAGATTCTCACCTGGTTGTGATTGGTCGATTGGCAACAGAGCATACAGCAGAGCTGATCATAGCCGGGCTTTCGCCACTTGTAAACCAGCTGTTTATCCGCCCAGCCCTCCTGAGAGAAAAAAAGTCATGAAAAAAGGCGGAGCGAAGCAGACCTACATCGAGACAGTATCTGAAGAGCTCCTTGGAGATGGCCTTTTTTTTATAATACATGTCAAAGACGTATCTAAATCACGCGTGAAAGGTCATGATTAACCTCAAGATACCCTCTGTAAAGCCGGCGGTTAGATCTCGCCCAGAATCAAACTAAGATGCCATTCAGATTCAAAGTTTCGTCCCTTAGTCGTTTACGAGTCCACGCAGCGCACAGGTTGACCCGATTCTCTACGAGCCCCTCTCATCAGCTCCCTCAGGTACGGGCACGTCAGCGAGGTTTCCACGCTATAAAAGAGTTCAACTGCGACCGGCCGATAAAGAGGGTCGCTCTTGGGCGAAACAAAAAGTACAGCGCTTCATAGCATCATGATAAATGGCACACCAGACTTGAAAGCGTCTAAAGCCACGGAGCGTCTAACCTCGATCGTTGATGGTTGAGTTTGTGGATAGGCCAGAGCAACTCAGTCTTCCTCTTATCCTCATGCGGTTCGTTCTCAGCGTCTCTCATCTTCCTGTCCAACTCCATCAGAGTCGGCTCAATCTCGTCCCAGCCCTCTGATAAAGGGGAGGTCAGCGGACTACGGCCAAGCCACAATGCTTACCTGGAGCCTTCTTGGAGCGAAGAGTGCGAACTTTGGGCATGTCTAGGAAGTGACGACCAAACTTAGCTGATAGGAAAAAGCGGGTACTAGTGATTGAAGAAATTTCCCCAAAATTGATGGAGCTTATCCAAGGCTGATCAATGCTCTATTCAGTTGAAATATAGATAGAAATCAAAGACTGAATGATAAGTAATGGAATCCTTAAGATTTCACAAGGTGCGAGAGCCTTCAGTTGGAGATTCGCGAAGACTGCCCACAGAGGACCAGCAGCATCGGTTGTCCCTTCCCACACAACACTCACTGGTAGTGAAACTGAGGGCCGCTGGCGTGACCGAATTGTTAATTAGAACTAGCATGCAGGAAGTAAGAGCGTTAAAATGGTGAGGATCATGATACCCACAATAAGTGAATAAAAACTCGAAAAACGATAGTTGAGGATATCCTCAGCCTCCGAAGACTCCCGCGTCGTGTTTGTCATCACTAGTAGTCCTGCTACTACCATATAGCTTCGACAGAGCCACTAGTCTCTGATGAGCACGAATTACGGATGTTACGGTACCTGACGAAAATACGCCCCAACTCGGGGGAAGACAGCTTCGCTCGTAAATGAAACAAATTAGACTGACATAGCATATCTACTATAAAATTCACACCATAGTTTCGATTCCCATATTTCTATCAGAAATTTCGAAATTTACCAACGAAAATTTCCCATAATTTCTCTGTCTGAGTCAACCAGCTATCAGTAGCATTCCGCCCAAGATCTTTCAGAACCGGCTAACGGTGATCGCCAATTCTAAGCCTCAGAATTAAACTCAGCAACATTTCCTACAGGCAAAAATACTCGATCCTGAGTTCCGGAATTTTTCCACCGACCACCCCGACCCTACCTTTCTAGAATAACTCCCTTACCACCGAAACGACGCCCTCGAAGAACTTCTCAATTATAATAATCGAAAGACTCCATCACTATTCAAGGACTGCTGCTATTACTATTTCCCGAACGATTCCAATTGCACGGAGTTTGCCCAAAAATCGACTTGAAAATGACTCACAGTAATGTGGAAATTCGCGAAACGAAAGTGGAAAAATATCAATCTGCCAAAATTCAGATGAAACACGATGGCGTTATGAGATGACATGAAACCCCATGCCTCTGGGCTAGCTCAAATACGGCCAAAACAACGGCCACGGAAGACTTCTGAATCATAGCGGTCGAAACCAGGTCCATTGTTTAAAGCCCAGCTGCTGCTACTACTACTTCGACTGGGTCGAATCGGCAACCCTGTACTACCTTCCACGACAAAAGCTCGGCAACACGAATCACCGCCCTTCCCTGCTGCGATACTGTGAACCTGAAAGATATGACGAAAGGAAAGATATCAGACAGAAGTTGCACGAACCTGCGCTCCGCACTCCCACCCAACCTGTGCTGCATTCAAGTCGGGAAAGATACACAACTTGAAAGATATTCTCAGGGTAACCTCAAAGCAAGAATCTTCCGGTGTCCTGAACAGCGTCGACCCTCCCAAATCGGAAGCGAAGATTATTATTACTCTTGTGTGGTTGTGTATAGAACACCTATGTGCCTTCGAACCAGTGGATGGACTTTGAAGACGTTCTCGGCGAGATCGCAGACAGCGATGATGATGCGTTCTGAAGGGCCGTAGAGCTCCACCACCTGAGCAGCGCACCAGCTGAACGGCGACACACAATAGACCGATCGGGTTTGGTAGCATAATCGTTTTCATCAGTCTCCAAGCTATAGCGTACAAATTTACAGCGGAAATTACTCGCCTAATTGCCGAGGATTTTTACCCTCGTTGTGATAAAACAAAAATGATTCTACTAGCACTTCCTCTACTCTGTCATCTCAAGATAAACAGTAATAATTACCTATTCGGTTCATCTTCAATCTCGCTTATAAAACGACATGGACAATCCTCAGAGACCTCAACACTAATTCAGATCGGACCGTCATGACCAGCTCAGACTTACCGCCACCCTAAAGTCGGAATTTTCCTGCCTCACCCGTCCTTTGTATCCTTGTAATAATTTATGTAACCAAGAGAAACAAGCATTTATCGTTATCTCGCTTAACATCGATAATAATTTCCCACTCATTGTGATGAGAACCAGAAGTATTCCGGTATGATAGTCGAGCCCCCTTCCCCACCCGTTCCTGACATCCCTGTATCCTCTCCCCAACTACCATGGCGACTCCGGTGCTAGCCTCAAATCGTCGAGCGTGAACTCCGCCGTGGCCGATGATGCTATTTACGGTGCTTTCTGAGAGAAACACCTTGCGGGGACTCGACGTTAAGTTTTATTGAATATGAAATAAGCAATATTTAAAGCGAAATTAATCAATATCCAATACCAATACTTGCCCAAATCCTATAATATGTCGGGCACACGGTACTACCCGGAAAGGAAGTCCTTAGGAAGAGATCTCTACAACTTGAAGATCATCATTGCGGCCAAAAATGGGCAACAATAACAACGACTGTGGCTGAATAAAAATGATGTAATCTATTAATCTAAATGCTTATGAAGATAAACACCCTTTCTCAATTCCAATGATAAAAAATTTTCTCTTCTTTAAACGCAGCTCTAGACGAAGCAGGTATCGGCAGGCAGTATCAAAGTAGAGAGACTCAAACGCACAAAATTCAATCAAACTCGTTTTCCGGCAAAATAATGAATATGATTACGCAACGGGGATGAGTTAGCCTACATGACCGTACAGGAGAATGACGGGACGAAATGGAACTCGACTGAGCGGGGATTGGCGAGCCGCAGAAACACGGCTACACGAGGAAGTGCGATGGTGACAAGTCGTCAGGAGAAGAGAAAGATAAAGAATAATGCGCTATGCATTAACGTGGATCGATCAATATGCCCTTGCAATGCAATCTGAAAATTCCGATATTTTTTCTCAAAAATTTCGTGAAAATGTTCTTCTAAGAACACATGCATAATAGGCACCAATTTTGATCAACGCAACGGTCGACCCGAACTCACTCGGCACTGCCAAACGAAGGGCGATAGACACGTCCTTCTGGTGGCCTCGAGCTTGTTGCGTTGAATGTAGATGACAGCCCAACTTCAATATCGTACCACAAATTCGTCGAATCGCCCTGGAGGCTCCTTGACTGAGAATGAGAACCCTCCTGTGAGTTCGAGCGTATCTTTTTACCCGTCTTTAGCGGCGATAACCATGACACGGTCGTGAGTGGTCGGGAAGAACTGGCCCTTGGGAGATATCCGAATGACAGTGGCAGTGTCGAGCTCCAACTTACTCAGTCTGCTGCCATGCGGACCTGTGATGTCACTGTTGAAGTATCTTAGGTTGAAGCTGACCTATTATGGATCCCGCAAGGGCGTTAGATACTAGAAGTTTGATCCAGTAAGGCCCGGTGGCGAAGGCGATGGCCTTGGCGTCGAGATAATCGCGAGAGATGGTATCCGAGGTTGACGGAAGAGGCATGCAAAATACAAGTTCAGTTTACTTCTCCACCAAACTTCTTCGATCGACCGGTACGTTGACCCCAAAACTCGTAGAAGTTGCGAAGCTCCGATTTTTGGGCGCGCGCGATAGTATCGAAAAAAGCGCACGCCCGATGACTCTACCCGTCTTGTTTCGTGAGGGAGAGTTGCTGTTGTCTCGTTGGTACGGGAGATGGTTCAATCAGTTTGAATTTATTGGGTTAATTTTGATGGACGCTAACGAGGAAGCCTCGGCCGTGCAGAACGCTGCTCAGATGAGCTCGCAGCAGCAACAGCAGCAGCGACAGAAGGAGATGCAACAGCAGAAGGAGTACTCAGCGCGCTGCAACTTGGCCTATTTTGTATCCTGCATGCTTCAACCTTGGTATCTTCAGAGCTATGGAGGAGCGTAGGAGAGTAGCAGTTCGATCTATGATGGAACCAGAGGCCCTGGAAAGATGTAATCGTCCGAGGGCCGGTGGAGTTGAGCCCACCTCTTTTAGTGAATCGCATTGGTCTTGTCAAGCCCGAGAAGCAGCGCGCTGTGGAGAGCCTCATCATACAGAGCGCCCAGTCGGGAAGGTTACAGCAACGAATAGGTACTGCTGGGGTCCGAACCCGGGTCTGCTCGATGGATAGACCGAGGGACTTACTCGTTGGACTATCGCTGCTCTTCAGATGAGGGGACTCTCGTGGAGCTCTTAGAGCATGTCGAGAAACAAAGCGGAGGTGCCGGCAATATTAAGGTGATAGAGAAGGCGTGGGCGTGAGGGAAAGTGAACTGGTTTGGTCAGTTCGCCCGGAGAGCCTTCGACGATGACGACGACTCCGATATTGATCTTGATAATCTGGAGTGATTATTACTGACTACCGCTTGGGTGTGCGTGCAGACTCATACCACTCCTCGGTGAAATCGCACTCAGTTTCAAGCGGCTATTCACAGGCTTGTGCTGCGTTACCGTGGGGGTTTGCGGGAGGTCTCTGGTTCGATTCTATGTGGAGGCGTTTATCCAATCCATAAAATGCCCATCCGCGGGTCTCCACGCGCCCATGCATTCAGCGGCCCTCGTCGTATAGCCGGCAACAGCAGGAGATCTCCCAGTAGACGGAACAGAGGCGGCGGGGTGACCTCCATACCACATTTCCCACAAATCGTACTACCAATACCCCCATCAGGTGGTAACGTACTACCATGAGATCTCGGAGGAGTGGAACTCTTATCGTCCCGTTAAACGTGAGTAGCGTCTCCTCAGCATTAAGAACGTGATTGTCGTGTCCTCAGCTGCGCAGCGACTAGTCGCGTCGAAGAAGTTTGCCCCTTCCCAGCGTATGCAAGGAGGTGAGTTTTATGCTACTTTGCCAGCTACAACTGTTTTCATTGAGTTTTATGCTACTTTGCCAGCTACAACCGTTTTCATTTAGTTTTATGCTACTTTGTCAGCTACAATCGTTTTCATGTACTTTTATGCTACTTTGTCAGCTACAACTGCTTTCACTAAATTTTATGCTACTTTGTCAGCTACAACTGCTTTCACTAAATTTTATGCTACTTCGCCAGCTACGACCCGTCTTTATTCAGGCACTGCTAATATCCAGCAAGTCTACGACCCAGAGCATCTGATCGTTGGTGCCAGTCATAGCAAGACCGCCAAGAAACTTGTGGATTCGGTAGTAGAACTCTTCAGGGGTTCTGTGGGTTCGGTTTTAAATGTCTATCATCCTCTCACATAAATGATAGCTATTAATAATAGCTTATTAGTAGTTGATGATTGTTATTATTTCCCGGTGATCATTAATAACGTCAATTTTATGAGTGTGAGGGAGGATGATGAAGAGAGAATGTATCAAGGGAATACTTCGACCATGGGTGAATATCGATGGTAATTATTCCCGAGTAGTAACAGCTGGTCCCTGTTCTCCGTGCCTGTAAAGATTACGCAGATAGGCTTTCTGCGGTCGTCGCCCGCGGTTGCTTTCTCCCGATATTATCAGGTTGTTATAATAAGACTGTCCATTTTCACACCTCGAAATGTGGGAGCCTTTCTAGTGCGGGATGCTTACTCTCCTAATTCATTCTATAATCTACGTTTCTAGGGAAGCAGCTGGCTTCGCCACCCGGTGGCATTCTCAGGACCCGGTGCTGCACGAGATCGTCGTTGATGCAATTCGCTACGCCGCGACCCAGTTCCATGCTCCCCGTGGACACACTGCTCAGCTCAAGAAGGAAGCTGGTGGAAATGATGATGCTGGTAGTATGCATACCACTCCTCGCCCAACTCGCAGGATACCCTCCTTCAGGTCTTGCTGGCTACCTGGATTTCTCTCGTCTGGTGTGCTCGTACCTTCACACCCTCGCCAACGAGAGCGATCCCGTCCATCGCGAGCTGCTCAACAGCTCGACAGTGGTCGTCGGAAATATGGGCTTCTGCGGCAATATACCGTGCTTCAGGTCGAAGCGTGCACTTGACGGGTTCGAAAGATACGCTTTTCAGGTACAAACTTAAAATGGGTCTTCCGGAGCACTACGTGGATCCTTATCGTCACCTTACTAATGTCGTACCATACATTTGGTGCAACATCTTCTTTGTTGACCCCTATGACAGATAGAAGCGCTTCGCTTCGCCGCTTCGGTTTTGAACTGAAATAAGCAACTAGACTCGCACATGTCTTTGATAACTATGTTGATGTGATAAGCTGTTTTCACTTGCGTTGTAGCTCCTCAGGGTGGTATCTTCCGCACAGCGAAGATTTTATCGTCTGCAGCTTGTGGTTTACAAGATTCCTCGTGATTACTTTCCTCGACACTCTCGATGGGCTGTTCCTGTAGTACAGCCTTCCACCCCCGAGACAGCGTGGATGAGCCCCACAGCGCCATGAATAACGACTCCACCGTCGGGACCCTACAGAAGACTGGACGGTCTAAGTCGGCTCAGTTGCAAGCGGTGATCGAGGGAAAATGCCGGCAAGCTTCGCAAACGAAAGTTTTGGTAGTACGGGGATGGGCAGGTGTTGTGGTATCTTACGTCGAAGCAGGCGCTGCGCGAATGTGCATTGCGGTCACTACCCGAGGATGCGTGTAGCATGGAGGATCTCCGAACTCTTGACTTGGCCTTCAATCGGCTAACAACTTTGCCAGAGGAAGTTGCTTGGCATGCTAGTCTGCTAAAGCTCAATCTTAGCTCTAATCAACTCAAGGAAGTCCCTTCCTCATTGGTTTTCCTCATAAGTAATAACCTGACCTCTTTCGTATCTTGCAAGGTTCGAGATAAGATTCCTCTTCTCAGAGTTACAGTCACTGCAGTTGCAGGATAATAAAATTGAGAAGGTCGGCGGATATGCCTTCCCGGGTTCCCTCGTCGAACTCAATCTCTCGAATAACAAATTGTCCCATATAGGAGAGGAGGTCTTCGGTGAGTTGCTCGTGTGAAGGCGAAATTTATTTTACAATTTTTTCATCAGAAACGTTGAATGCGCTTACCGATGTCGATGTCTCGGGAAATCAATTGCAGACCATCCCCACGAAGGTCTTATTTCGAGTAGCCAGCAAAACGTTAACCACTGTTAAAGCAGAGTACGTTGAGGAATTGCAAGTGGAGCAAGATTCGTTTTCTATTTGATTCTAGGCACAACAAGATTATAGAAATACAGTGGCCTGATAATGGTGGTGACGTTCAGTTGGACCGACTCACGTAAGGTTGGTGTCGGTTGGCAAATTCCATAAAATGTGAAAAATTCAGTGAAATTTTTTGAAATATTTCAGCCACTTTCGAAGCCTTCAGCCAGATTTCGAAGGCTTCTCGCGTTGCATTGATGGTGTCTCCTTACACTCGCAGAACACAAAGCGTTACAGTGCAGTTGTACGAACTGCGACGGCACTGAAAGCCTCGGTAGGCTCTTAGGAGTATCGGTGTTTGGATAATTTGTCGTGAATTTTTGCTTCCCTGTCTTCATAGTTTTGCAGCTCTATATTTCACGAAAACTTGTTGATACACGTTGATGATACAGGGACCGCTCCACATTGAATTCTGGGAGAGAGAAAAAGCTAAGAAGTTGGTAAAGGCCCACTAGACTCGTTCTTGTGATTTTAATCGATGCAAAAACTATGTGAAATGATTTCGACTGCTAGCATTAGGAAGAAGAAGCGTTGCACCGTTTTTTCTATAGGGATCGACTCAGACAGAAAAAGCATAGAGTCTTAACCGCCGTGCTTTGTTGCATACCGCTATGTGAAAATCTGTCCACCCGGAATTTTCCCCTACTTCCTACCAGTTTGACCTCGTGTGCTGTTCCTTCAGGCATATGGATCTGTCGTATAATCGCCTCTCTACTGTTCCGTCCGAGCTCTTCACCAATACAGCGTTAGTGGATTTGTGGTTGCAGGGAAACAACCCTGATCGGCTCAACAAGTATCTTAGGTCGAAGCTGGCATTGCATGGAAATATCTTGTCTCTGTTAGGTATACTATAAAGGACATTCCAGGGTTCAGCGACTATGTCGATCGACGGAAGCGTAGAATTGATAAGCGCATTGACAGCAAGGCAGGCAGCAAGCTGAACTTAGCGATGTGCGGTTTGGAGTGACTGGCCGTTATTTTGCAGCATAATTGCAGCGAGAGCAGTGACATCGTTGATGTTCTTAGTGTGGTAGCAGTGATGACGACACTTGTTCAGGAATGGTGATATTCACGTGATGTTGTCCGAAAGTTGATGATGATTAATACCACACTATTGCCTCTGTGCACCATCCAATCGCGTCATCATAACATCATCATTTGTGCGGTGTCGCGTGTCTTTCGTTGTTAGTCGTAAATTACGGTAGGCGATAGTCTGGTCGTTCAGGAAGTACGGTGGTATGAGGGGACGCCACACGCCTTTCTGTGGTTTCTTTTCGTTTTATTTTTTCCACATCGAAAAATAAGAAAATCGGGAAAAACAGATCTAAAGGACCCCAGGATTCGTTATGATCTGATCCTTCCAAAGAATCAATAAAAACAATTTCTTTTTTCGACTCCTCGAGCGGTGTGCATTATGCTGCGGCGGGTCTGAGTGTCCACTCTTCTCGCTTGTTGGTACGTCTGCTCCCTCGCGAGGAAAGTGACGCGTCAGCTGTATCTGAACACGAGAAGTTACATATTGGGTAGCTATGTGTCGTCGTATAGAATAGCTAATAAGAGGTAATGTTATTTAGGGAACCCATCGTGACGGTTAATCATGAAAGGTCAGCAGGGCGGTGATACATAAATTGACTTGGTCTCAGACGACGACCAGCCTCCTGTTTTGTCGATGGATTGGAAAACCGCGTCGGAACGCGTGGGAGGAGAGGAGGTGGTACCGTGGCCAAGTCCAGCTCGAGTCGCACCATATCTTCAACATATCTTCGAGTAGATAATGACATAGGCCGGATAGGTAGGGTCATGACTCATGAGCGATTTGGTCGCTTCGACAGGGCGTAGGGAGGAGGCAAGGATGTGACACGTGCAGGGGCGACACATTGACGTTGTTTTGGTCGGCTGGTAAGCCTCGCAGTGACTGTGTCTTCGCAAGTAAGCGGTTGGACTCGTTGTGCGTGTGGGTTGGTGACGAATGGTTAGATGGAAGATTGAATAATTCGAATAATTGATACCGTCGTCACCGCAACGGTGATGAAGGGCGTTCTTCAGAGAGAGCGCTTCGCGAGAACCTCCTGGTTTCATCATCCATATCGTCGGTAGGACTCAAGAAGGAAATCCGAATGGGTGGAGTAACAATCGCTCAAGGTGGTGATCTTGGAGTGTCCCCTGGGGGTTGATCGCTGAGCTCCGCCGACACACGGTGTGACCCGCGTAGAGCCTTGCTAGGACTAGGGGGCTTAGTGGAGCTGCCGAGGTTACCTCGGCGAGGAAGGACCGAGGAGCTTGTCACTAGAAGCAGTGGCAGCACTTGGCTCGATCCGATTGGCTGAGGGGGCTCGCGTTTTCTCGTAGAAGAGGGTTGCCTGATGCGATCATGATGATGGAGGAGAGAAGGAAACGAGACAACTACAGCTCCCCACTTCGTGCTAATCGAGAACGAGGGACAACGCCGCATCAGCTCTGGACTAGAACGCTGTACGTGAAGGTGAAAACGCCATCCCTCTCATGAGAGAAAGACGAGGGAATCTCGAGAAGGGGATCCGTTTACCGCACAGAAGCAAAACTGTTACACAGTTTAGACGTCGTATAGAGGTAAGCCTGTAGACAGAGACGCCGTCAGAGTGATGTTCTTTCTGACAACTCAATGCCGCTTGGGACGAAGTGAACTGTGTCAAAAAGTCCAACTGCAACAATAGCGATACTAGTCCTTTAATTAAGGCATGGTCACTTAACTAAGACGACCAATTAAGACTATCAAATGTGAACAGTAGTATCGCTCGCCCAAGATACACAACTATGCGCCAAGAGACGCATCAGAGCCGTACAGGTAACAAACAAGGGGTGCACTCATTTACCCCCTACCGGGTAGGGCCTACCCTTTCATCAGAAAATGTTTTTCAGTGGCGAGTTTACTACCTCGCCTTCCATCAAAGAACCTTTGGCGGCGGCCCTTGTGCCTGCGTGCGGCTCCTGAAGTGTACGCGCGCACAAACTTCGTCGTGCGCCGCATCACATTGATGACTCAGGCTGGTTCAGAGTTGCCTACCTCGCTCTCATGTTCTCTCGCCATGTCGTAGGCGTGCACGCCATGGTCTTGTTTTCTGCAAGGTTCAAGTGATTTACCATTGATCTGCTCATACGTTATTGAGAATAACTTCTCCATTATCCTTCTGTTACCCGGGTTACACTTCTCGGATTCGACAAATTCCACCGGCGGCGATCGTGCCTGGCGTGACCTCATCTCATAAGTAGTTTGATTGAGAGGTCTTTAAGAAAAGCAGTTGTCGTTTTAAGATGTCTCTATTGCATCTTTCCCTGATGACCATTTACTGGCTGTTGTGTGCAGCTGAGCCGTTCCTCGACCATCGTCGTATGCTGGGAGGAAGTGGTAACTGTGACTCTATATTTTGTGACTGTGAGCCCCAATGCAGATGCGTAGCTAGCGACCCTAGTCTTGTTAAACCATGCATGTGCCAGTGCCCCTACTAGTCGAGATATAACAGACCCGCTTCCGGCTTCACCGAAGCGGGTCACATTCGGCACCGAAAGAGCTGTAGTTGATTTGAACTCCGCCTGTTTAATCGATGTCGCTGCTTACCTGGGTTTATATAAGCTGTGGGTCGAGTCGCAGGCTGCCCGAGTTCCCTCGTACGATTGGGTTTCCTGTCCGGGACCCAGACTCCTGGTCCGGTGATCGCTAACAAGCGGGAAGTTTTACTGTGTATTATTTGATGGATTTTGCCGTTGGACGGCTCCCGACCTTTGCATTCGGTGAGGCTGTTAACATGATTTATTTCAGAGACGGTTCCCGGAGACTGCTCACAGTAGAATGAATCCTGAACTTAGTACTTTTTTGCGTTGAGTACATCACAAAATGATGAGCACGACTTCTCTCCAGAATGGGATGAGTTCCTGGGGAGGGAGGGCCTCTTGGTGTTGAGTTACTCGCTTGCTTGACGAATCGTCAGAGTTGTAGGATTAGTATCGTCACTGACGATACTAAATTAGTTACTAAACAACGCCTGGTGCGCGGTGCTGTGTGACACGCCCCACGACTAGTGTCTACGTCGCGGTTGTCTATTTCTTCGTGTGTAACTTGTACCCGGTGATCCCAGTGATTAGGCTTCGGTATAACAATGATCCATTTGGTTAGAGGCTGCATCATTCCGCTATTCCCGGTACGATTGAAAGGCTATCGGTTGCTTCTGTACATATGGTCTGCATGTCTTCTGCGACACAATTCTGTCTACCTTTATGTTAGGTTTCTGTTCGCCAGGGGCAGTCATCATAAACCCAACAATAGGGAGCAGAGGCAAAATAGTAGCTCAGTTTAGCTCATCAGATTACATGCAGGGTGTCTAGAAACCGTTGGCGAGCGAAAGACACTCAGGTATCTGCGGGTGAGCGTAGCGACTTCGAATGCACCCTTGCATGCGAACAGTTCCGCTCCATCTATGTTTATGCGTGCAGAGCTAGTCTGGGCTATAGCTCTTTCATAAGATCCATCTCACAAGCTCCCTTTGGCCCTTGTGTTCCACGTATGAGTAAGAAGAATACAACACTTTTTTGGCGCGTCGGATCATTTCACGCTAGGACGTTGCGGTCAAAATATGCACAATCGGTTGTGCGCTTCTATTATACATCTAGTTCGCCCCAGGCTCTTTCAAATATGGCCAAGGTCTATCTCATGCTGGTCGGCATGCTCTACTTGCCGCTGATGGTCGAGGCCGAGCATTTCCGCGGACAGCCTGATTGCCGGTAAGGCCTATGCTTATTGTGGAGGTTGCGAGCCCCAGTGTAGATGTGGGTAGCGGTCCCTTTTGAAGAGCGGTGCATATGTAAGTGTCCTTATTAGTTCAGGGTGTTCCAGAGGTTCATCATGAAATTTTAATGCAACGTGACAGCGGCCTGCTGTCGGCAGGTGCAAGCTATCATCGTGCTGTCGCTATAGCATATCTCAGTTCATATTTTATTTCAACTACGAATGTGTTGCTTTTCCGTTGTTGCTCGTAGTCAACGCAAGGCGAGAAGGAGTGCAAAGTTTTCTATTTTCTTCTTCTAAGCTTACCCTCTCGGGGGGAATAAGCTGTACACGCATGCACAAGACGATCGGCGCATAGATTTAGATTTTATTTCTGTATTTGCTATAAGTTCGATGGTAGCAAATAGCGGTTGAGGTTCTCGAAGTATTAGTAAGGAGGCTCCCTCGAGACTGTCTTTCCGCGTTGTTCCAGTGACGGTAAATCATGCGACATACAGTATGTTACATACTGCCAAAAACACAGAGAATTAGACTTCTTGAAATTTTCGTCCATCATGGGCGAAAGTTTCTCGGACATGATGGCCCGAGACTCGAAGAGTATTGTGGCTTCAGAAATATTCACGATCGTCCTTCACTGTTTAAACAGGCGATCTTAATTACAACTGCATACTTCACGTCCTTGTGATCAAAAAGGAGACGCGTGAGCAATTTCACACATCGAGTGGGAAAACTTTAGTCCGAGACGCAGTTGAGGCCCGGAAGAGGCTCGCCCACTTGGACCCCCTCTAGCTCTACTGTGGCAAGAGCAGCATGGCTAATCGTCGAGTGATATAGTGGCCATTAGGCAGCTGAGCGAGGACAGGGTGCCTGGGTTCACCACAATATTCGGGAAAATAGACATTGTCGAATTGACGATTTCGACGAAACCGACAATGTCGATTCGACAACGACTCTTGTAAGCTCGTGCAAGAGTACTGAGTGCGGAGAGGTAACTCACACCAAACAGTGCGTGTTCGTACGTCCAGAACGCTAGTGTGATCGCGGTGTTCCTCATACACCCCATTATCCTAGGTCGAAGCACTAAACCCATGCACCGTCGTTGCACCGTCACCGCTATCGCTTTCCCCATCTCCCAGTCCCCGTCTCGGAGGTATCGTAATCGCGAAGCATTCCCGATAGTTGTCAAGAATTCGTGGCGAAGGAAGCTACGCCCTCAGTACTTAAACACTTACGGTTCAGCTTGGTTCAGCAAATTAAGTCTCATGAATCATGACTCAGTATGAATTTCATACTATGAAACACTTTGGCTGTTCAATAGACCCCCAGTGAGCTCCAAGAGGGCTCCCAGAATCGCCTAGTAAACGTAAAATTCAATCCGGGGAGCACTCCTGCAATTCAACACCCCCAATGCTCCATTAAAGCAGTTGCCTCCCTTACTGACTTCCAACCCTATAACAATCGGATTATCAAAACATCATCTCAAACACCAACAGTGAGCATGGGAGACAACTACGCAGCCAGGTCCTCATAGGTGCCGTGTTTTTTAGCCAGCTCCATCGCAGCGGCCATATTATCCTCGACGAAGGTTTTCATCCAGTTGCCCTTTCCCATTGGAGCCTTCTGGGTAGTTTTTCTCAATCTCATTGATGAGAGACACACACTGGTCTTCAGTCATACCGAAATGGAACTCGTTCAATATCGTTTGATTGAGCGTGCGAACGGGAAGACCCCGTGGAATATCTTTCCGACCTTTTGTGGCCGCCCTTCGACCCTACCATGGAGCGTACCATCGCGGTACGTCATCATCGATTCGTCCCCCCTCGTCCTGATAAGGGGTATATCATACAAGAAGGTGGAAGCTGACCATAGCTGTTGCGATTGGCAACTTACCAGTACATGACGCCTTTTTTCTTGTCTTTGCTGTCCCAAGAAACTGCCTTGCCCTCTGGGATGCTCGGCTCGAAAACCGTCAAAGAACCCTCTGGATAGGTGGCCATGCAGGTCTCGGGGGTACTCAGTATCTTAAACAAGTATGGATTCTCTCGAGTGATTGATGCCGGAGTGGTGATACCTTCCCGTTGTTCTGCGAGGAAGTCCGCAAAGCCATCGCCGTGGCGGAGACAACAGCGAGTGTGACAGCATGTGAAGCGACCATCAGGGAGCGAAGAGTCACTGTCACGGTAGCATGACCATGAATCTTCCTTCCGTTGTGGGACGGATGCGTCTCGATCTCGCCTGATGCCACACGGAAATCTATTCTCGGGATGTCGGAAGAGCGCGCCATGTTGATAGATCAGCACTCGTATGAGAGCTCGAGTGCCTCCCAACGGTTCCGAGCTGGGACTCCCAGCGCGGCGATGGTGTCGAGCGAACAAAATCGGTTGTGGCTGCCATAACGACTGGGCTGCTGCACAGTTGGCGCGAGTCATCTGATGTCTTCAACATGCAACAGACTGTTGCCGACCCTTCACCAGCTCGGGGAGCATGAGCCGCGTGTTGAGGCTCCGTCAGTATCCGCTCATCGAGTCCGATCTTTTGCGATTAAAATGCTGCGTCACGAGCGTCCGAACTAATTGCGAATCGCAATTAGTTCGGACGATGATTTTCTTCGAATCTGTTGTCGTGTCGGCTGTCGCTCGCCACGCAATATTTTGTGACAACATCTACTGCTAGGCTTAAGTGATCTATCATTGACCTGTTCATATGTGAGATAGGATAAGATAAGTTAAGTTAAGATTGAGATTAACCTCTCCTATATCTGGGAATTGTGTTCCCTGGATTACAGAATCGCAATTTGCGATTAACGGAGGTGATTTCTGGGACAGGCGAGCGAGATCAGTGGTTATACGCTAGAAGCTCTAGCTTAGCACACTCCGTCACAGGTCGTCGATCGGCGCTGAAGTAGCCGATGGAAACCACCCAGAAGGCCTTTGCACGCCGGAGATGATACGTAGGCTGCGGTAGCCGAGGCGTTGCGGAACCTCCAGGAAATCTACCGAAGAATCCATCTGCAATCGGGTTCGCGACACATACACACCAACTTAGCTTAGCCATTGGTGCACGCACCCACCGCTCTTTCCGGGAAACAAAAGAGACAAACCAAGTGGGCCGAAAGGAGTTAATGATAGAACTGTGATCCACTGCTTCTGCTTCGATGCTAGTCAGCCTCAGAGTGTGGCAAATTGAGGGGCTTTGAAGTACTGGTGGTGCAGAACAAGACTGTCTTTAGTACGACAACTCACACGTACACCGTGACGTGAGCGTTAACCGATGGCCAACGTCAATGCAAGATGGAGATTCTGTATTTTGCATTGTAGAATGATGATCGAGGAACAAGACATAAGGCGCCTTATGATAAGGGGCTTCTCACTCCTATACCAAGGTGCAAAGCAGCTCTTCGCGCACCCAATCGTCTGATAGGAAAATCGTAATTATTGAAGCTAGTTTTTTTATTCAAGAGCTTCGAATATGGCTCGGTTCTCTCTCCTGCTCATGAGCTCCTTCTGCTTGTCCCTGTCGTACGGCGTTGAGCACTTCCCTGCTCGTCGTCGTGCACTTTCGAATATCGAATGTGCTTCTTATCATTGTGAAGGGGGTTGCGATCCCCAGTGTTGGTGTAAACTCATTCACTGGGGTTTCCCCGGGGAATGCATGTGTGAGTGCCCGTATTAGCGGTGCTATTCTACACAATCATGAAGAATCTCCGCAGTCATTGCTCCGGGTGAAGTAAGCAAAAACTAACAGGTTCATTTGAGTCACGACCGGTGGATCCACACCGGTATCACCGCGTATCGGCAACTTGCCGATGCTGTTGTCCGCGCAGATGACTGCCCGAAAGGCCGCTCGGGCCTCTGTGTTTCTCACCCTCCCTATTTTATTGCTATTTTCAATTCTCTCGGCAGCAGCCAGCAAGGCTGGAACTTTTTCAGTGAATATACGTCTGTATCATTCGATGACTTTTTCTGTCAGCAGGGCCATTCTCGAGCCCGCTTCGAGTTGAGTATTTTGCCGGGGAATTCCCCCGAGATGCCAATCTCTCGGCGGAAGCAAAGCTCACGCTAGCCCGAAGAGGCACGCATGGGCACGCTGCGTGCACGGCATTACAAACTTGATAACATTCATGAGACCTCGAGTAAATAATGCTGAGGCAGCATCATGCAAGTTTGAGGAATGTCTCTACGCGCTTGGACCTGGAGCTTCCAGACTGGAGGCACTGCCTCCAAGTCTCCGTCAGCATTTCTGACGGATGAGATCTGGAGAAGTCCTGTCCGAGAGAACCTCTCATGGGCTCAGCGCCGAGTGTCAGCAACAAGCTCGAATCAAATCGGGCCTCATCCGTGTTGAACTCCAACGCCACCGTCTATTTGTTTAACTCATTGGCGATGAACGAGCAGAGTTGCGATGAACTCTGTGATGAGCTATTCAGGTCTTTCGCAAATAGTGTGATGAAACAGTTGTCCAGCTCGTCCAATAGTCTGTCGATGCCCTTGGCGTTGTCAAAAAAATCCCGATTCTCCTCTCCAATACTCTCCAGAGAACTTCTCATTTCTCTGAGAAATAGCGCGGTGAATTTTCAAGCCTTGCGGCTTTGCTCAGCAATGCAGATGAGCAATAGTGGCAGATGATCACGATCGCATTCTTGTACCGATACGACATGCTCCTGTTACACCTTGACGCATAAAAATGCGTGGTTGCAAAGGGGATAATACTGATGATACCGAGCCGTATCAGAGAGTCTCGTGATGTGAACAGACGCTGAAATAACTGAACGATATGCAGAAACGGGAGAGGGCAGTAGGAACCGTGAACGTTCAACCCCTCGATAGCAGGACGATCAATTTTATTTGCGTGGCTCGAATCTATACTCGATTGTTGCGAAAACCCGTTAGCTTCCATAGTACTGTATCACCTGGATGGAAGCTCAATTCGCTATCCACGCTGTGAATCGAGGAGTACGTGCTTCCTAGTAGTAGGAGAAGATTGTGATTAAGACGAGTAGGAAGTTCCTACTTGTCTTAATCACAATCTTCTCCAGAATGATGGTCCACATACCTGCCTTAGCGGCCGAGCGGGAAAAGTGACGGTACGCTGGACGATCTAGCCTAGAAGTGCCGAGCTGCGACACTGCGTCCCAGGCTTTCGGTCTGGAAGCTAAGGTAGCCGATGGAAACTGTCTCTGTTGTTGCTTCTCCGTTGTTGCTCATAGTCAACGCAAGACGAGAAGGATGGTAGAGTCTTCTTCTTGCTACTTCTAAGCTTAGTCTCTCGAAGGGAATAAGCTATGCACGCATGCACAAGACGATCGGCGCATAATGAGTAACACTCTGTTGAAGCCGAAAACCTTAGCAGAATGGAGATGTGGGTTGCGGTAGACGAGACGGTCACGAAAACTCGAGGAAATCTATCGAGGCATCTATCTGCAACCGGTCCTTTGACGCATAGACACACCAGCTTAGCTTAGCTATTGGTGCACGCACGCATCTGTATCCGCGCAAAGAATATGGGTTGAAGGGAGAAGATTGAGAAACTGTGCTGCTTCGTTGCTGCTCTAGAAGAGTCCGACTGAAACGCGTCGGAGTACTGGTCGTACAGGTGAAACCTCTGATCTGCGAGTTTGGGAGGGGGCAGTAGCCGCTGGCCGCAGGACGAAGCCCGAAACACGAACCCGCGACCTGTGGCCGGGGGCGACTGCAAGGTGGTCGGTTCCCCGTGACTGGTCGCCCATGGCTCACCAGACACGCGAGGAACCAAACTACCTCTCGCTAGACCTCGGTTATAAAAAAATTTGAACCTCAAGCCAACAAGAGGTTCTATGATAGCCACCGGGGAAGGCAAGGCCTCAGCACGCAGAGACCGAAACGCATGAGAAACGCGCGCGCCCGAGTCAGGCGATATTAGGGAGAAAACTCTCCGACTGATGTTTCACCTACGGAAAAGCCTGACGCGCTTTTCCTCCGATGTAGTACTGTCCGTCGTACCGCAACCCACACGTGCATCGTGACGTGTCCGATCTCTGATGGACAGCATTGATGCAAGATAGAGATTCTGTGTTCCAGAGTTAGGAGGAAAAGCGTAAAACATTCCTAAATGAACGATAAAATATTGAGTACTTATACCTCGATCAATACATAAATATTTATACATAAATATTTATACATAAATATAAGTAAAGTTGCATAAATACTTTAAGTATTGATTTCGATGATTCAGGTCCTTCTCAATATGGCTCGCTTCTCTCTCCTGTTCATCAGCATGTCTCTGTCGTACGGCTTCAAGGGTTTCTCCGCTCATCGTCGTGCACTCTCGGATGCGACCTGTCCTTCAGATTATTGCGAGGGGTGTCGCGAGCCCCAGTGTTCATGCAAACTCGTCTTTGTTTTCCCTGTGAAATGCCAGTGTGAATGCCTGTCTTAGTGCCTGCCTGTCCGTAGAATGCCTAGGGACAACAATTTTGCAGTTGGGAAGTTGCTCCTGGTGAAGCAAAGAAGAAGCAACAGTTTCAGTTGTATCACGACCGGTAGGCGCCCGGTTGTCAGTACTGTTGCCTGAGTCGATGACTGACCGATAGTCCTTGCGTGATCGTTTTTCTCTGTTTTTGCCCTCTTCATTTTATGGTAATTTTTAGTCTCTCGTCAGCGGCCATCCAGGCTGAAACTCTCTAGTGAATATACCCTGTATCATTCGATGATTATCTCTGTCATTAGGGCCATTCTCGAGCCCGCTTCGAGTTGAGTATTTCTTCGGGAAATTCCCCCGAGGCGCCAACTCTATTGGAGAGTACGAAGCTCATGCTGAGCAGATAATACGAGGTACGCGTGGGCCCCAACGTACTGGTAAATACAATCTGGGAAACTTCCATGCAACGTCTAGTACAGAAAACACGCGTACAACATTCTCGTTATAGTAGCACACTATGCCGCCAAGAGGAAAACTGATTATACTTCTATCCGTAGGACCCACGAATTTCAAGGCCATGTTCGCATGCTGTGGCTCACACTACCCGTCAGCACATTAACCCGTGATTTTGCCAGAATCATTTTGGTACATCGATGCCGTTTACACAGTACAGCCGGTTTGAATTGCCCTCGTGGATGCAAGAATACCTCGGACAAACACAGGACTATTAAGGGCAGAGGATGGGCTCTCTAGTGGTGGTATTTGACCTCGTCTGTCGGTATTGAGCAGCTCCTATCGGGGTCTCCGATATTTCAGCCTCCTAAACCGGCCTAACTATCGCAGAGTTCGAGTCTCACAACCTGGAGGAGTTGCGCTATGGCAATAAGATCGGACGTCTAGCGCCCCAGTGGCTCTCTATGCTACACCGCTGAAGAAAGTAGAAAGTCCAAGGCACAGTATAGAACAGACAACACGAGGGAGCCCTGAATAATTCAGTCCCCGAGTCCCCGCCTTCGCCCGTAATCCGGGCCGAATTACGGGCCAAGCCGGGAACGGGGAACCAGGGAGTTTGGATTTCAAGAGTTGCCCTCGCCGCAGGGTGTCTGCATCATTGTCTCCCGATGCTCTCTCTTTCAATGTCTGTTTCAACGCAGTAGAGGGTGCGGTTGACAATATGTGGCCTTATGTCCTATATGCTAACGGAATACTATCGTCTTACTCGCCGGCTCATCCGTGGAGCCTTCACGATATCATCACCCTCAAGATGATAATATCGTCCTGTAGTTGTCATCGGCGCGTAAAGGTGGCGCACTGGTTCATGCGGGCGAGTCGCCTCGGACAATGTGACGCGGCCGATTGTGCTGTAACAGAAAACAGGTCAAACTCGAGAACTACGCCTTCTTCGCCTCGAATCGGTTGCAAGCATCGAGTTGCACATTACTCCCATCGTGACGTGACCAATCTCTGATGTGTGTGTGAGTTTATAGTCCAACGCGGGTTCCGGCTTAGTTAGACTCTTGCCAATGTGCACAGTTGGAAACAGTCTGTAGCGTTGACATGCAGCGAGCTTTCCTCAATCTCTGCTGTACAACATTGATGCAAGACGCATTTTCACGGATGCTGGGATTCGAAGATCTAGGATAGAGAGGAGCTGTCATTGACCTCTTTTCCGAAGTGCAAAGCAGCCCTTCGCGTGCCCGGTCATGTGGTAGAGTAATCAGAGATGGTGCCGTCAGGTTCTTTTCAATATGGCTCGGTTCTCTCTCCTGCTCATCAGCTCCTTCTGCTTCTCCCTATCATACGGCGTTGAGCACCGCTCTGCTCTTCGTCAACCAGTATCGTATGAACCCTGTGATTTTTATGAGTGTGATGGAGGTTGCGAGCCCCAGTGTACGTGTATCGTCAAATACCCTGGTTTCCCTCAGGACTGCATTTGTAGATGCCCGTATTAGTGGTGCTGTTCCACACGTTCATAAAGTATATCGGTGGACATAGACTTTGTTGGCGACGTCAAGTTGCTCCAGGTGAAGCAAGTAACGAGCAACAGTTCCGTTTGAATCACGACCGGTACACGCTTTGTTGTCTAGTGTAAGGAATACTGTCGTCTGAGCGGATGACCGCCCGATAGTCCTCGCTTCATCGAGCTTCTGTTTTTCGCCCTTCTTGATTTCCCTAACTTTTCGCCAGCAGCCAGCAGAGCTGAACCTTTATGGTGGATGTACATCTGCATCATTCGATGATTCTTTCTGTCAGTGGATCCGTTCGCGAGCCCGGTCAGAGTTACGTATTTCTACGGGAAATTCCCCCGAGGCGCCAACTCCCTCAGAGTGTTAATAATGCGTACTAGTCGTGCTGTACAGGCATGTGTATTGGTGACGCGATAGGTTACATTTGAATCCAATGTAACTCAACTTATTAATCCAATGTTCGAATCGCTGTGCTTCTGAGCCGATTCTGTCTTCACCTTTGTTGTACCAGATGATATGTGCTATATGCGCCAAGTTGATCGATTGCATATAGCGTTTGAGGTTCTTGCGATAGAAGTAACAGGCTCCTTCCAGATTGCCCTGTCGCGTTCTGTCCAGTCACGGGGAGCTACGTAATACGGAGAGTATGAAGCTGATGCTGAACAGAAAAATTCGAGGTACGCGTGGGCCCCAGCGTGCTGGAAAATACAATCAAAGTGACTTCAAGTACAGGAGACGAGCGAATAAAATTCTCCTGGGGCCTATTTCAAAAATTCCTTTCAAGGAAGCATTCTCGAGCTCCTTGCGCATGAAACCGCCAAAATTGGCCATGACCGCCTTCAAAATCCTCCTTTGCGAACCTTAGGGAGAGTCCTTTGAATATACATGGGCAAAATTGCGGTTACGGTCCGTAAATTGATAAGAACGTTTACGGGTTCGAAAGCCGTACCGTACCGAGTAACTCGGTCCGAGTTACGGTACCGTAAAAGCGTAGAACGTGTATCGCACGCTGGCGAAGCGAGGTTCATTGAAGTACCCCATTGCACGGCGCGCAACGTCTCTCCGAGAGACTCTCTCGTATTGTTGATGTGACTAGTTGAGTTCGATGTCGGAAGCTATTCTAAGCCAGTCCACCATAAAGGCTTTAACCGTTCATTAACCATGTCATCTGCTTCGCGCAAGCGACCCACAAGCCTGGAGAAGCATTTCCCGAAGTGGCGCAGAGTCGATCCCATGGAGGGTGAGGGCGAAGAGGTTCCGATGGCAGAGTGCCCTCGTTGCTTCAAGAAGATCAAAATGAATCGCGGCAGCTTGAGTGGTGTAAGGGCGCACGAAAAATCCTGCACTGTTCGGGAAGCTGAGACCGAGGTGGAATTCGAAAGGGTTTCGAAACAAAAAGGAGCGCGAACTTTCTCCCTCGAAACCCTTATCGAGCTTGTGGTGGAGGCTGGTCTTCCCTTGAACGTGGTCGAGAACAGTGCATTTCAAAAGTTCGTGAAGTCCTTATGCGTATCGTTTGTGATGCCCTCTCGGCGTTCACTCGCCCGAGAGATCAAGAAGAAAGTCCATCATCACAGTCAGGCCATCACGGGTGAGAAGCATCAGTCGTACTTTCTGGTACTTTTTCGTCTTCAGATGAGCTGAGCAGCATCCCAGATATCGGCATCACTTGTGATGTTTGGTCACGAAGCTCACGAAGCTCACGAAGCTCATTCGTTGGTATCGTAGCTCACTTCTATTCCGATGCCGAAGGCCTCGGACGACGCCTAATCGACTTCGTAGACCTCAAGGGAAGGCATACCGGTGCTAATATTGCATCATGCGTATACACCTCGTTGGAAGCTGCGGGTTGCTTGGGGAAGATACGGTCCATCACCACGGATAGCGCCAGTTCCAACTTTCGCGCTATGGACCTACTTAGAACTGAGTATGGTATGGGGGAGACTGGATTCGTGCACTTGACTTGCTTAGCGCATAAATTACATCTGAGCATCGTCAATTCGCTCGGCTTCTGGGCGACGGCTTCCACCAGCGATGAGTTCAGTGATTCCGGAGAGGAGGACGCAGGCGATAATGCACTGACGTCAACAACAGGGTTGGAAGCACCTCTATGTGAACAGCAGGAACGACTAGACTTGCTCCGAGACGAGCAATTCCTCGCTGGCGACGACGACGACGGGTCCGAGGCATCTGCTGATATTGACGACTCCTACGACGAAGCCTGGGGAGAAGATGTGGATCGGAGTACAAATAGATCGACCAAAGGCATTGGGAGCCTCTTGAAGAAGCTCCGTAATCATAGCCGCTTCATTAGACAATCGAACATCGCGTTCGATCTACTTCACCAGTCCGTGGAAGAGTCCCTCCCTGATGGTCATGGGTTCCGGATCATACCTAGGGATGTGGTGGTGCGCTGGAATAGTACCCACAGGTTGTTATCGTGGTTCTCTACATATAGGGAGGGGTTCGCAAAGTATCAGCGGCAATGTTTGGCTCGTCGTGGTTCGGACAAACTTCGCCTGTACATGAAGGCTAACGCCTTGTCTCCGTCAGATGAGGAGCTAATCGATACCTTGCAAGATCTTCTTGCTCCATTCGAGCAGGCCACCAGGAAGTTTTCGGGGTCTACATTTACCACTATATCTTCTGTAAGGGCAGTTACTCGAGGGTTGAGTCGGAAGCTTAAGACTGGTGCAAGCGGAGAAGCTGACGGTTCAAAGGCTTTGAACCGTCAGCTTCCTGAGCTTTAAGAACCCTTCTTTTTTTGCTTCCGGCCAGGTGTGATCATCCGATCAGTACCAGGGCCGTAGTCCAACCGACCACAGGTTGCACTGACCGTTGTGGTCACCGACGGTTAGTCCGCTTCTTGTCAACCCTGTCGTGAGACAGTGTGATGAGAACCCTTCTTGATTGAGCAATTAATTGAGGAGGCCTTCCTGGAAGAAACTCGCTTTCACACGTTGAAATTCGTGAAAAGCTTCAAGGAGCTCATAACCAGGTTCGGAAATATTCCGTAAGTTAACGCTTCAATCACGCACAAAGTGACGTGATTGTTTCTGCCGTAGCGGAAACGTGACGTCTGATGGACAGCATTGTTGCGAGACAGAGATTCGGTATACCGAATTCCAGAATCAGGAGAGAGTGCAGCAGTCACTGGCCTCGCTGGCGGAGGGCCTTCGCGTGCCCAATCGTGTGATAGAAAATCATAAATGATCATATCAGGTTCTTTTCGACGTTGCTCGGTTCTCTCTCCTGCTCATCATCTCCCTCTGCTTGTCCCTGTCGTACAGCTTCGAGCACTTCTTAGATCATCGCCGTGCACTCGTGTTCTGGGGATCAGAACTGCGAAGATGGTTGCGACTCTCAGTGTACGTGTGAACTCTATCCGAATCACCCTGAGCTAGTTTGCGTGCGTGCATACCCATGTTGATGCTGCTGCCTCACACTCTCATAGAATGTCAACAGCCAACGTCAAGCTACCCGGGGTGAAGAGAGTAACAACCAACAGTTTCACTAGAACCAGGACTGGTGGACGACGACCCTGTTGTTTGGGTTGCTAATACTGTTGTCTTGACGGATGACCGCCCGGTTGTCCTTCTGTGATCGGTCAAGCCGAGTCGGCCTTTTGTTAGTTCCCCTTCCCAATCCTCACAGCTCTTCATTTTCTCGTCAGCAGCCAACAGGATTGAAACTTTCAGTGGATAAACCTCTGTATCATTCAATGATCATCTCTGGCAGTATTGAAGCCCCCCTTTAAACTGTGTATCTTACCGGGGGAAAACTTCGGGAGACTTTCCCGAAACTCCAATCCGCTGAGCCGAAGAGATAAGTGTTTACAAGCTCGGGAAAGTTAATGAGACCTTGGGCGCCGGAAACAATAACGCGTACACTAAAATCAATCGATCGTCTTATCGTGTACGACTAGGCCTTCAACTCCGAGCACAAAGGCATTTCTGATACTAGCAAGATGCGAACAGATGAGGTACAGGCTGGTGAAAGGTATCTACGTACAACCTGTCTGAGGATGCCTCTCGCAAGAGCAGCGCCGCGTGTTAGGAAGAAGCCCGAACCAGGACCCATCCGTGTGCCGATGTGCTATCGGGGTTGCGATGAGGTCCGAGACGAGTTATTTGAAACAACTCGAAACACTCGAAATAACTCGGTTAAAAAACCGAATAAGTAAATTAGTTTCTTTTCGCAAATGCTGTGAAGAGGCACAGTTATCTAGCTCGGCCAATTGTCCTGTCGCTGCCCTTGGCACTGTCAATATACATTTGCTGTCCCTGACGGGATCGTCGTAGTGAGGATCTTTCTGCATACAATTAATTCGCTCGCCAAGATACTTGCATGTGAAACGGTCTGCCCAGCGTGGGCTGACACTGATGGATCATAGACCCTTTCGAGTCCACCACCGTTCTTGAGTTGCGGCCAGTTCCTATCTAACAACGGTGTCAAATGGGAAATCTCTGGTTTTCTATTTTATAATCTCCGTACAATGTCCGGGGAATTTTCAGATCTTGCTGCGTTACTCGGCATTGCCGAGTCCGCATCTAGAGCGTCACATAGGGATGAAAACTCTGGTCACATGTTTCGTAATCTTTCAACTAAAGATCACCCTCGATGAACATCACCATCGCATGCAACAACAACAACATAGGTGTCCACAAAGCTAGTATCTGTCCACGTACGTACCAAATTCCGCAGTCAGACTGAATGCCTCATCTATGTGCTCATCAACAAATTCTCGGATCCAATTTGGCTCCAACTTGAATCCCCTCGGGGCCGCATCTTCAATGTCATCAATCAAGTTAACGCACTCCCTGTAAAGCATACCGTGGTGCATTTGCGATAGGATCTTGTCAATGACATGGGCGAAGGGAAAGACGTTGGAAAATTTTTTCAGAATATCTTTTTGTTGCCCTTCGACTCTTCCGTCCACTTCACCTTGGCGGTATTCGATTTTCCCTGCGCCACCGTTTTCGGCTGCCCTGAAAGTTGCGAAACGTGAGCAGAGACCGTCAGAGAACGCCCAGGTTCACCAGTAGCGGACACTCTTCCCGATCCAGTCGTCTAGGTAGAAAATCCTTTTTTCGTCCCTTGCCGGGGAAATTCGGATGCTTACGGAGCTATCTAAATACTGCACCTCGCACATGTCGAGGTCCGCTTCAACCTGGGAAGAAAATTGAAGTGAAAACTCTGAAAGTATTGTATTTTTTCGTACCACACGATTTTTTGAAATATTCCGTCGGCAGGGCGACCGCCGATGAGAAAGCCAGCATGCACATAAAGCCGCGGGTCATGGTCATGATGAGGAGAATGCTGATAGAAACGAGCTCATGTCCACTGAGGTCGCCCGATGTTCTGCGCAACTGCATTATCGTCGCTGTCTCGGTCACTTGAAGCACACTATGCGTCCCTCCTGGGTGAAGGAAGCCTTTTGCTAAACACATACTTGAAAGATTGTCTACACCGAGTCAGGCCTCGGCGAGGCCTTCCCCTGTTATTACACAAAGACTTGCTATAATAACAGGGATAACTCAGTCGGCATATCACTAGCACGTTCCGATCGAGTAACTAATCGCTGAATGAGGATTCCAGAGGTCGAGCCTCGCGATCTGGGAGAGTTGTGGTATGGCGAACATGGTAATACGGTGGTCTTAGGCATGATTTTTCGGCCAAACTTCTACGCCATGAGACTGAGTAGAGGTAAATAATTTTAACAACACATCGATCACCGTCTCACTACAATTCGGACTCGTCGTGCGGAAGTTCCGTCGAAAACTCAGCCATGTATTTCATTTTATTTAAGAAATGCATTTTCTGCAGCTTTGGACTAGCGAAATCGCACACACTGTAAGATTTTCAAGACGCTGGGCCACACGAAGAATCCGTGAATCAGTAAATTCCCGAGCCCCTGGCTGCGCCCGCTATTGAGGCAGAATTACAGGCAAGGCTGAAGACGGGGAAGCTGAAACCCCTCCCGAGCAGGAAGCCGAACTGTCACCCAGGGGAAGCAGAGTGTAAGATGGAATATTCCATCGAGTAGTGGAAGATACAATTAACCACTTCTTTAATCTGATATAAGGTGAAGGCTCGCACGCCAGGAAGCAATTGTAAACGGCCCTGGTCAGTGGGGCTGCATTTTACGTGCGAAAAACATCTTCCAGAGTCGATAATGAGTTTCAGAATTACTTCATTGGGCGAAGGGGAATAAGGAAAGAGCCTGACTGGAAAATATGCTGATCCTTTGTTACTGGTAATCAGCAAGGGACCAGTAGAATTTCTTCTACTGTCGATTCTCGGCTGAGTGGAGACGGACTCATACACAGCATTGTGAAGTGTATAAATCACAAGTGAAACGTTAATCATCAGCCTCAACCAGCCAAGCAGCTCGGATCTATCACCTGAGGGCAGTAGAGACTTGCTTGCCTTCTACGGCACGCAGGTCAGAAGGTACCGTCGTGAGCTACAGTGCAACAAAGACCGCAGACCAGACGACAACTGGCCGTTTGTTCGCTAGCGATAAACTAACGACTTCTGTTAACTTACTTCTGCTGCCGAGTTCCATCTCAGCTTGCTTTGGATAACCTTATTCAGTGGCACGGAATTACCAATTGCATGGTTCAAGATAGAATCTTGCGCTCTTGAAATTCCTAAGCGCATTTTGCCAATTTGCACGCATGCGCACATCGTCGTCTCTTCGTGTTTAGTAGTTGTTTTGACGAACACCGCCTTCGACCTAAGATATGTATTGGAGAGAGCAAGCATCACCGCAAGAAGCGATGAACCCAACTTATCATCAAACTCACAAGATACCGCCTGGGCAGTGGAATCTTTCGGGTGAGTAAAGATTCTCTCGGGTGAAACGGCCATGAGAGTATCTTGGGTTGACTCGCGTTTCAGTCAGTACCTGCGACCCCTCGCCAAGGTCTAATTTCGAGGCGCGTGACGATGATGATGCTTCGACCGAGGAACAGTACTACGTTGGAAGGCCTTTGTTCCGAGGGCAGGAAAATTGTACTTACTTCTCCCCTCGTCAAGAAGATACTCATTATGAAACGGCTGATCGATTTGGATTCATCAACAGTAGAGAAGCTTCACCGCCCTTCACGCCCTGTGCTACTGGTGCACGCGATATTGATGGCGATTTCTGGGAAGATTCCGATTTGCGCACAGCGAAGAATTTCTGTGAACCTCGAGAGTACGAAGATACGCGAGGATTCTATCTGAGTATCGAGGTTGATGATCATGGTGGTGATAATAACGACCATGTTTATGCGGCAAACTGGGCTCCAGCGGCTACACCGGACTCCTACGGTGTTTACCCACCTTCCATGCCGGATGGTTATTACAACAGGCGTTACGATCCACGGGAAGATGCTGATGAGGCGAGAAGATATTTTCACAGGGGCTTCGACTACGACTTTTACCGAGACTACAATTTTTATCAGTCAGAGGGAAGTGGCCAGGGTGATCACTATGAGGTAGTTAAGGTGGCAGTTTACGCGTTCCAAAGATACCTTTTTTAGGTTGACAAAATTTTGGTGTGTGCTATTTGTAACGAGGATATCATTGCGAGCGGCAGACGCTTTGGTCTGCTTGAGAATTGCTCCCACCCTTTCTGTCTAGAGTGCATCCGAAAGTGGCGCGACCAGAAGGGCGCTCAGGACCGAAGCAACTTGCGTCTTTGTCCGCTTTGTCGGGTAGAGAGTTTTCTCATCACGCCGTCGGAAAGATTCTTGCCTGATGGACCGGAGAAGAGAGAGGTTATTAGGGGCTATAAAGAAGCGCTTTCGAGGATACCGTGTAAATTTGTTATGGCGGGCGAGGAGTGTCCCTTTGGGAGTTCTTGTTATTATAAGCACAGCGATGATGACGATGATTGGGTTGATGCTGGCGAAAAACGGGAAAAAAGATTCCTACACGGTGCAGATGGTAAGATTCGACCTTGTTTGGAATCTGCCAGAGCAACTTGAAGATACTCCTTCAGGTAAAGTCCAGTGCCTACGGAATCCAAAGCTCTCGGACTTCCTCTTCCCGTCCAAGTAGCGTTGAGGAAATGCAAGATAGCAAGATTCCGATGCTAACAGGGCATATTGTACATAACACCATACAGTGGCGACCTGTATTTTACCAACTCAAACGTGGTCCATCGGTCTGCCGTAATTCTGTAGAGGATAAAATGAGAGAAGCCAGGGTCGACCTAAGATTCCTCTGCTGGAAAGACGCTTCTACCTATTAAATGGAGGTAAACTCCTGGACGTAAAAAGTCTTTTTACTTACTCGAAGAAGCGTTTGCGTTGGTCATACTGGATCAGCGCCCGGGCGTTGTTGTGGCTGCTTCTGAATGGCCTTGTTCTCGGCGAAGAACGGAGGAGTGGGGCTGTCTTCTCCCATGATGGACCATATGCTGGCTCTGGATGCTCTTGTGGAGGAGGATAGCCGAATTCTTGAGGTTATCGGAGTACGCGGGGGAATGGGGGCTGGTGAAATTTTTACTGAAAAAAGTTTTTTTCGCTTTTTTCGGTTTGTTGGGAAGGTGGTGAACGATGAGTTTCTCTGGGTTCGCGGTTGATGGGAGCGTCATGCTCAGGATATATTTTGCATGATATTTTGTAGAAGTACCTTGTAGAGGTTGATAATAGGAGTATCTTGAAGTTGATAATAGAAGTATCTTGTAGAAATTGATGTGACTTTCAGGAGTTCAAAATAACAGTGACTTTCGGAAATCTATACTTAAATGGCGCGGCATAAGTTATGGGTGAAGCTATACTGTGAAATTCTGTAGGAAGAACTTAGTTCCAACTCCGAAAAAGCATATGAGACTAGTAGTTGAAGAGCCGTCCTCCGTTTTCCAGTAGTGCCGCAGTTGGCACGGTCTCACATTGCACTGGCATCGTCACGAGGGTGTAGAACTTCGGGAGCTGGTCAGTTTGAGTTCCGACTGCGACTGGGAAGACACTGGTTTGGAATAACCTTCCGCATGGCACGAGTTGGCGAACGAGTGGTATGGTAAATGCGAAAATCATATGCATCATGCGAGAGACAGTTTTTTTATTTCCAATTAGAACTAGTCTTCAATCCGATCGCTTTATCAGAGTTCGTCTACCAGCGTCATCACTCCCTTCACTACGACGCCGTCCTTCCCTCCGGGGCTCGGTGGGCCACTGGAGGGGCCCGTTGGTGATCGAAGAGTTCCTGAAGGAGTGGTACGAAATACTGTAAAGCTTCTGGCTGGCCGTGGCGGCAATATCCGACTCGGAAAATTCCTGAGTGAATATGAAAGAAAGTAAAAAAAGGTGGTCGTCTTCTGAGGGATTTTTGTGACAGGTTCGGGTCGAATTTCGTGGCGCGTGACTATGGGTTCGGGTGTCTAAGATTGGCCTTGCTGTCACTACCGGGCGTCACGTTGACGACTGATCGCGTGTGGCTTTGGAGTTGTCGAAGTTGTGGTATGATGCCGGACCCCGCTACAGGGCTGTGCAAGTGTGAGAGAGTGTAATTTCGTGGCGCGCGGTAATTTTTCTTATGGGCAGCTGAACGAATTTGAATGCATTCTCGAGTCTGTGTACCGTTTTTACCGCGGGTGTTGTGTAAGAGACGCTGCCTTCATCCTGAGTGGTAGTTTTTTTCCTCATCATCATGATGATGCTGATGATAGTCGTGGTCTTTTCGGCAGTGGTACTTTCAAGTTCGCCCGAAAAGCGTCTCGTGAGAAAACGGCGACGTGAGGATGCGTCGGCTGATGAGAGGAAATGGTACTTTGCTTTCTCCGCCGAGCGTCTTGGTGAGATGGTGGAAAAAGCGTTTGCTGAGTACGAGGGCGAGGAAGATGAGAAGGCGCCTCCTGAAAGGTTGAAGGGGAGAATATCAGACGGGTCCGGGACGACTGCCGGTATGCCTCTGATGAAGACGATAGGTGACGCGACTAGGGGAAAAATTGTCGAGCATGAAGATGAAGAAAAAGAGGATTTCTTTGAAGGGGTTAAAGGGAGCCTGTCAGGAGGGCGGGGGACCAGCTACGGGGCGGAGTTTCTGGGGAAGATGGTTGACGACGCTATTGAGAAAGAGTTTGCCGAGGGCGATGATGAAGGAGAGACGGCGCCCGAACAGAAGTTGAATTTACTACAGATACTTTTCAAAGAGGATACCTTGGTTGAGGCTGGCGTGTTGAGTAGTGGCCTCTACGTAGCGGATATACGTGCGAATAGCGGGAAAGTTGGTATTCTGGTAGTCGATCTCTCGGCCAGCCTGAGTGCCCCTCGAGTGGAGCTTCGTTACCAGGCGGAAAGGTGTGCTCCCGACTGGAGCGGCGGTCTGCTGTTGTCACCGTTTTACTCGCCTCGCGGGAAGTGGTACCGGGTTGCCAGCAGGGGAGTCGATGGGATGTTGTCGAGGATGCAGAAGAGTTTCGAAAGGAGTGGTATGTCTCTGGATGGTCGTAACTTCACTCACTCTACCATGTTTATTGGTAAAGACACCCTCGAGCGGCGTGATGATGATGGGAAGCTTTATATCGACTTTGCCAGGAAGGGAGGCGTCCATGGTGATTATTATAGGATATTACTCGAGGCTAGTCGACGGAAATGAGCCTGAACCGACCGCCCGGCGGTAACATCGATCTTTATATTTGTTCTCATCTCGTGGGTACACTGACGAATTCTCATCTCTATTTTCAGCTCTCTTCTGCTGTTCGACATGTGTATCAGCTGTTGTTATCAACCACTCTTTCCAGTGTTCATCATACATCGACATTCTAAGCTGTGTCACCATCATTAGTATCAGAACCAGCAACCAGGCTGTAGCCTGTGTCTGTTGCCAACTAGGAAACCACCGCGGTTCAGGAGAGCTGCCCGACTCCAAACTCGTCTGGGTCGAGTCAGCAGTCTTTAGTATCCTACCTCCACATCCAGGAAGCGAAGGGCTGGGTCGAGCTCGCATCCGCCATCATTGCAGCTATAACTACATGGCTGTATCCATCGATAGCTAATTTTGTGGCGCGCGAAAATTCCTGTTGTGTGCTCGTGGCTTTGCGTGTTTTTTGTGCCCACGCCAACCCTCCTGCGTATGTTTGCTCGTCCTATATTTGTCTAGCGTCCAGGATGAGCAATGGCCAGCGGTGAGTCCTTGGAGCCGGCTTCGCTGGAAGAACTGGGCAAGTCGTTTCGGTATGGTTGATTTGCTTAGCAGGTAGAGCGGCGTGTTGAACTTCGTATGGCCCGGGTTCGATTCCTCGTTAAGACATTTTACATGAATGGTGCGTGAAGGAACGAATCAAACGAGTCGCCCTTCTGCACGCCCTTTTTTTAGTTTTTTTCTCTGATGATGAAGCTACTAGGTATAGTCGCGGTCTTGCCAGCTGTGGTCAATGCAAGCTCGCCGGAGAAGCGTCTCGGGAGGAAACGACTGGGGCCCGAGAGTAGACCGGCTGATGAAACAAAAGAGTATTTACCATTTCCGAAGAAGACGGCAGAGGAGATGATGGAAAAGGCGTTTGCTGAGTACAAGGATGAGGGGGAGAAGACGTCTCCTGTGAGGAAAGAGGACGAGGGGACTGGGGTGGGAGTGCCTCTGATGAAGACGCTAGAAGATATGATTGAAAGAGCATTTGCCGAGTACGAGGATGAGGGAGAAAGGACGTCCGTGAAGACGGTGGAGGCACGCGATCCTGTCGGGGTCGTCTATCCACAAGGTCTCTTCGAGAGGTTGCACAACCCTCTGGCTTTCTATTCTGTTCGGGAAAAGTGCGTCTCTGATGATTTGGCCATCTGCCTGAGTGCTCACGAGAACACGACCGCTGAGGTATCGTTGGGGTTTACCGGAACGCACGGCTTCTTCGAGACGAGAACGCTCAAGGTTGCCTTTGCTGAGCCTGATGGCGATGGAGTGATGACCGCCGTGGTCCAACCTGAGAGTCCTCATCAAATTGAGGATCTTCGAGAAGCTACCAGCATGCCCACTCTCCGCGAAATCGGCGTGCGCTACCCGGTCTCGGAGGACCCCCGGCTTCTGGATATCATATTCAGGAGAGGAGCTAGAACGCGTCGTGCGAGGGGCGAGTGCAGCGTACGGTTAGTGAGGGAGAGCACGAAGGTGAAAGTCATGAGCGCGAGCCACGGACTCGGCACGTGTGGTCAGCCATCGCACGGCCGAGAGGCTGAGTTGTCGGTGAAGGGCGCTTCCCTCAATGCAAAGGAAAGGCTCGAGAGTGTGGTAAGCGGTCTCGATGAGGATGTTGTGGATTC